>OX103893.1:16976681-17284628 GCA_944470375.2 Schistosoma guineensis
AACCAAAACTAACACGATAAAAATATCAGTAAAGGACAGGCACTTGTGTTAGTTTATTTTGACCGGTGGATTATTCTCCAGTTCGAGAGGCCTATTGATCATACTGTTTCGCTTTGACTAACCAAAACTGGTGCCTTCAAGCCTTTAGATAATAGTGGCACGAACAACAGAGAGGATGATGCATCAGAGCTTCTATCTAACTGGTATTTCTATCGTCCAAGGTTTATATCAGCAATTTTTTTACTTCGTTCAGTCGGAAGTCCCTGAAATTCGAATCTTTAGCTTTTCATACTCTAGTGAATACTATATTATCAGGATAAACAGACAACTATGCATAAACGATAACTTGATGCACGAGAGAATATATATGAAGATGGAGTTCTGTGAGTATATCGTTGATCACAAAAACATTGCAACGTACACTTAAAATCTGAAGTGCAAGACTTCTTGAGAGAAGACTGATATAAGCACCTATACAAGTTAGCGACACCGTCAGCATTTCCCTGTTGCTGCAAATACGAAAAGCAACTAATACTTGGGGGACAGCTTATTTAACATAAGGGAAAGTAAGGTAAAAAGCAAAATCTTCAAATACAATTTGGACAACATCAACCCAATCATGCTTGATGGAGGAACTCTGCAAAAGGTGAAAACTTTCACGCATCTGGGTAGCATTACCGATGAACAAAAAGGAGTTGATGCTGATGTAAAGGCAAGGATTAGTGACGCAGGGGCAGAATTTCTACAGTTGAGGAACGTATGGAACTCAGAACAGATGTAAATCAATACTGAGGTCAGACTCTTTAATATGAACGTCAAGAATGTACGGAGCTGAAACGTGCAGAGCTACTACAACCATCGTCGAAAGTGTACAGGTATTTATAAATGATTGTCTACACAAAATACCCAATATCCGTTGACTGGATACCGTCAGCACTGACCTACAGTGGGGAAGAACGAGCCAGCTTTAAGCTGAAGAGGAAATTAGGAAAAGACGTTGGGAGTAGATAGGAAGTAAATTGAGGAAATAATCAAACTGCATCGTGAGGCAAGAGCTAACTTGGAATCCAAAAGGGAAACGGAAGAGAGCAATGCCATGGAACACAGTGGTCGAGAATCCGAAGCAGATATGGAAGGGGCGAATAGAGACTAGAAACAACTGGAAATGATCGCTCAGAACAAATTTCGTTGGAGAATGCTGATGTATGGCCCATGCACCTCCACGAGGAGTAACAGGCATAATTAATTTATTTAACTTACCACACTTTGTGAATTTGGTCACCAGTTACTAGAGATTAATGTCACACGACTGATTTGACTGTCGTTCTGAGAAGCAAGCACTTTATTCACCAAGAAACTGGAGTTTTATTCCTGCATAACGCCGCAACAGCAAAAGGTAAGCAGTGAACAATTGTTTCTAATAGAGCTTACCTGTAGGAATGCATTGTTCATAAAGTCGTGAATTTTTGTTAAGACTACATTTGATTTTGATATTTAGTGTTTGGGAATCGCAACTGAGGTTGATAAAAATAGTGGGTCAGACAAGGACAACTTACGTGAAACCTGAGTTCGTACCTATATACTGAAGACTCTTGTCGAATTCTTATTCACTCTCTCTAGGATTTCAGAAGCTAAGGAGACTACAAGTACCTGCAATAGTCTTCCGCTATTTACTCAAACACATTTCATATTCGGCAGAATTTCCTGAGATCTAGGAAAATGAGCAACACTGTTGGCGAGCACATTTTCAGATAACCTGCACTCATATCTTAGGCATTATCAAAGTGCACGACTACCTGATAATATGAAGTGTTTCAATGACTACTGCACTGAAATGTAAAACGTTGTCTTCCTAAATGTGCAACTAAAAAGATATATAAAATTTACATCTACCTTTTTACTGAAAGCTCTGAATACGTGAAAAGAGTATGGTATAATAATGGAATATAAATTTGTGATTCATAATGCCCTAATTACATCTTGGGCATACTCCGTGACGAAAGCTTGTATATGGTAAGTGTCAAACATACTGTGAGCACAGACATCCATTATTCATTCCACATCGTCGATTAACTCTCATCGTTCACCCAAAAATGCAGGATGATCATGATCTTCATTATGGATAATAATCAGTAGAAGAGGAGAATATCTACAAAAATACTTCAGATTTTTTCCACCCTTGCTTATTTGTATCTTATTCCAAAATGATGTACACTAATTAAGGATACTTTTCGTATAGTGCAGTCTTCTGTTAGGTCACAGAACAAAGTTTGGTCTGAATGACCCCGTCACATTAGTATCACGTTTTACGGCGACACAGTGAATACATCATTTTAAGAGTAGTTATTTGACAGATTTTTAATTTTACAATTAATTTTGAAGAGCTTAGATTTTAGGTTGGATACATTAATGTTGTCGATTTCTTTGTGTAATGTACCCTCCGCGTACTCAACCACATCACCCAAAATTGAAGTTTGTTGCAGTATTGGGTCCTCAGAATACCGTCTCTCAATCAAAAGCTCGTTGATCATGATGGTCATAAATGATTTTAAAATACTTCATCCTATACTCACCGTCACCTAAAGCAATTGTAAGAGCTGACTGGCACATAACTTTCTTATACATACGTGTTACATACAAGTAAATATTCTTACAGTTTCGATACACTATAGCTCTCTTAAATCCAGAGATACATTTCAAAACAGAAAGCATCTATTTCCAACACTCACTTTGATTTCCTTCACTCCGTAGATGGATGCGATTAGTTAATGTTGTCTCCACTAACGGTACTTAAGCTTCGTCTACTTGAAACGTTTCAAAGCTATTTTTAGATTCTCTTCAACTACATAGCTTCTGACAAATAAAAGGTCATTGTACGTGAATTCCCCCGTTTGACAGAAATCATATTCGAACTGCACGAAAATTTACTACTGGATTTGAGTAGGAAATGCGAAAACAACGCAAAGTTTTATTTGGCTACTAAAGGTAAAACAATGTATGATAGTTATAATCAACCAGTAAGACCCTTTTTCCAAATACCCACACATGCTAGAGAAGGACCACTTCGTGGTATTCAAACACAAAATGTCCGCCGTCACCTCAGATGCTCAGAGTCATTTCAAGGATAGTGAGGGGACCCTAATTGGGGGTGAGTTGTATTTAGTGCTGATAATGGTGCTGAATTTATTAGTTCTGATAAACACACAAAAGCTAAAGGCGTTTGGCAATGCGTCCACATCAGATCACACTTTATAGGTCATATAGAGCATTTCATGCGATATCTTGTCAGCCTAGATGTCACCTGCTGTAAGTATACTTTCACAAGCCGTCATTTTCGACTTCAGATTTATCGGCTGTGTACATTGTGTTGAGGAAGTTCCAGATAAAGACCTTGAGGAATTCCGCGTTTCCGTTATTCTCTTCATGATCTTATGTGTTATACTAATGCACTTCAACCTATATTATTCGGAGATGTGAGAATTGAGCATATAACAGTTTTTAATGAACGCGTTTATATTGCTCAATCATTGGTTTTAATTAGCTGTTTAAGTTGTCATGATGTGACCGCCTTGCTTATGGTGATGGTTGTTTGTTCAAGCTTACCGTGATGTTATATTCATGTTGTCCTACATCTTTTGAACTGTTGAACAACTGTAATGTCTTGAAAAACTCTTATGCTGTTGCGAGTGTGACAATTAGTTAGGAATGAAGAATAACTAGTGTTTACTACTTGATCGGGAGAACAGAATTGAGATGGCTCGACGCGAGAAAGAACACAGGTCTGTAGATTACGATCTAATTGCGCACTAAACAACGTCAAAAACGATCAAGATTACATCAGAATGTATAGTGAATTATCCGTCACTTTATACCCCTAGTTTATGACTTCGCTTGAATTTGCTGAACTGATAGTGGCTTATATTAGTTAATTAATAGACGAAATGCTTTGATTAATATATTTATTTAAGTCACTGGGTCATACATTTTTCTCCTCAATACGGAACACTAATATCCCACTGGTAAAAGATTGAATTTGATATGGGGGAAGAATACATGTCATATCATTAACCACGGTTACTCGTGGTTGTTTGGTTATTGACAAAGTTGGAGGAGGCTGATGATCAAATGGCCCGGAAAAACAGCAAAACCGGCAAACATTATAACAGGAACATCTATATTGATTTAAGTATTCATTACCATACTCCAATGTCCTACTTCGTTAAATTATATCCATCAAGAAGACGAAGTCCTTAGTGCTTACTGATATGAGAAAACGTTTCTATACTTTACGATCGCATCTGTACGCGCTTTTCCGGTTGGGGGCCCTATTATGCTATGACACAGTTATGGCTGCTCAGAGAATGAAAATTAGTTCGTTCAAGCTTCTATTCCTTAACTCCAGCATGAATGTTAAACGAGCATTGATAATATAAATATGATGTTCACCCCTGCCTAGGATGTGACATGCTGTTTGTATGTTAGTCGCGCATCAGACTTCTCGGGCGACACACTTGAACATTATTATTATTATTATTATTGCTATTCACAAATATTTTATGGGCACATAAGTGTTGTGAAGAAACCATTTCGAGTTTCGTCAAAAATGCAATAATACACAAGTTTCAATAATGTTAGCATTATATTTGAAATGCTTGTCCCTGTCATGCAGATATTTCAACACGTTATCAGTTTTTTTTAATACATCACTATGGTTATTGATGGCATAACTATTCAGTTGCATTTGTGAAAAATGTACAACGTTTCTTTGTGCAGTCTACAAAAGACCCAATTAGAGATATTGTGGTTGTTGGCAGCGAAAAGAACGTAAATTTTTCGTGCCTTAAGGTAACCCTCGTGCTATTGATAGAAGAAACCAGAGAAGTAGTGAATAGGTCTTTATTTCGATCTTCGCGCAGTCGCAGTGGAGCGTGGGATTATCTGTTCAGACAAACAAAGGCTCTCAACATTCAAGATAATAGGGAATATAACGCTTATGAAAAATAAGGAAGTGAATGAATACTTGAACAATACTGTTTTGGCATAAGCTTGGTTGTTTGGGGTCAACTCTTAACCAACCAACCTGAGCTGTTACATTAGCTTCCCCCTAGAATCGACTTCCGTAGGAACGTTGGTTCGATTAACCTATCTATCGAAAACACCTTAGTTCTATTTCTCATCCCAAGGGAAAATTATCAACTCGCTCACTATTTGACTTACAATCAGTGACGACTAACGCTGTCAACGATAGTCCATGGATGTCTCCTCATTTACTAGCTTGTCATCTTATTTTGTAGCATGTGATCTATTCTACAACTATCGCTGACGGTTTACTGCGTGCTTTCAAGAGAAAGAGTGTGAGAATGTGGAATAAGAATATCTGAGGAAGTGCCGCGAGCGGGCTACCCAACACCATGTTGGTGAGGTACGATTTTTCCATGCTCAGACCGGCTATCAGGTGTTTACTCACCTGCCTCTTTAGTCGCCCTCAAGTAAAAAGTAAAGAAGAATCTACTTCAAAGGTAATGGTGAAAACCAATCACACCTGAAGAACTGCTCCACTGCCTGCATAAAAATAATAAGATACAAAATGGAAATACAAAAATATAATTTATAATTGTTCGGTTCCACGTAAGTGATTGGCCTCCAGAAAGGATTGGTATTCTGGAAGGAAATAGACATAGTGTAGCCATCTTATGTACGAAAAGGTATGAACACAAAAAAAATACTTTTTTATAATGCATATATGTAAAAGTGTAAACTTGCTAGAAGTTGGACTCATTGTCAAACCCGATCAAATGTATGACCTTGGGCCTATGACGACCGCCTTTTATAACCAGGTACGTAACCAAGGGTGCATAGTTGTACTCCACAAAACGGAAAAGAATATACGGTTAAGGAGGAGAAAAAATTTGTGTAGATTATGAGGATTAAGTACAATTGTGTCAAATACTCTTTTCTGGTTTGATCTAAGTATGTATGATATATTGAAACAATATTTCGTCAATTCATCCAAGTAACGAATTTGTCTGCACCTTAAAATTTGTAAGTCCTATTACTCATTAGTATTATATACGATTAATCGGTAAAAGGAAAGATTGCAGTCATTCGCCCGTGGTTTGATGTGGTCTAATGGCTAGGCACACGGTCTAGCATCCGGGAGGGCAGAGGTTCGAGTGCGTGTGGGGCTAGCGTTTTTGTTCACCAAAACCCCCTTCAATACGATGTTTGTTGGCCATATGTTGCTCAGATATGAGAGAAAGATAACAGGAGGACGGATTGATATGTCAAAGTGCCATATTGGAATAGTACAAGTTCTTTGTTTTTATTAATAATAATGCTATAGAAAAAAAAACTACAAGTGTGGTAGATTTCCATTTTACGTTATAATTAAACCAACGAGAGAAAAAAAGGTATATATATATATAAGTTATTGACATAACATGTTTTTTTATAACGCTAGTGTTAAGTTCCAGGATTTTGTATGGACCACTAATAATAATTGGTTTAACGTTAGCATAGCTGTGATATTCATATTAGTTCAATGTTGTGATTACTTAACAGTTCCCTTATAAGTTGTGTTTAAAATTAGGTATGTGGAATCAATGCGGCTAACATAGTAACCTTACAGTAACGCACTGTACTATATCTTCACGGTTATTGATTCTTAAATGTCAGAAATTTAAAAAAAATTGAATATTGCCAATAATGATGGGTTATATGATCACACTAAAAAGCATGCTGTAGGAAAACTGGTTAAGTCATTATGTAAGTTTCCTAAACATGAAAAAAAATGATGAGAACTTTATTAAGTATTTGACCATAGTTTAATCCAAAATGTTTTGTCTAGAAAACCACTTATTAATAGTAGTATTAAGCGTATCAAGCTACTAAACACATCTTCGACCGAAAACTTTTAGAAGTGGTTCATATGGCATATATGTATAGCCAGTCTACGTGAAAAATGTATATAGATATATAAGAAGTACAGCCAACATAGTTAATTAACCAGAAAAAGAAATTATAAAACTCGCCTGAGTTGCTTTCTGAATTCGTTGTATTTGCCAGTGTTAGTTGTATGAGTTTGATTAAAATCCGCAGCCATCGTTTCGGAATACCTAGCTTATGTGTCCAGTATTTAAAAAAAAATTAACATAACACTTATATATCAAAGGCAAAAGGTCTGGGGAGTTGTAGGTGAGGCGGAATGAGGAGAAAAGTTATTTTTAAGTAGATGAAGGGTCTGATTAGCTACGTGGTTAGATTTTATCCTGCAGCTGAAACTGTCAACATCCTTGATTGGCTAATCGGATGTGCCCAGCGAACCGTTTTAGTCATTTGTAAAGATTTATCGTTTTTGCATTTCGATTCCGTAATGGATTTGTCAGTTAAACGATCTAACAACACGTATGGTGGTTCATGATCTAGATAAGCCGGCTTTAGCCTATCAATACTTACTGTGTCGATGTTTCCATGTTTTTCTATCACGAAATATTTAGATTTTCTTGAGACGACTTTGAAAGGACCTTCAAATGGAGGACTGAGTGGTGCTTTTATTTTGTCACATCTTATCCAGACGTGCGTGCAATTGCTTAGGTCTTTAGGTACATATACGGCACGCGATTGTTCGCGAGTATTAATTGGCTTAAGTTTGGACATATGGTCCCGTAGTTGATCTACGTAGTTTCCTAAATTAAGTTTTTGACTGTTAGTATTGGGGTTAATAAATTCACCTGGTAGTCTCAGAGTTGTTCCGAAAACCAGTTCCGCAGCTGAACACTGTGCGTCAGTTTTGACAGATGTTCGTATTCCCAACATAACTAATGGTAGGAATTCTGTCCACTGATTGGGGTTTGAGTGAGATATAAGGGCGGTTTTTAGCTGACGGTGAAAACGTTCTACCATCCCATTAGCCTGAGGATGATATGCAGTGCAGCGTATCCTATTGGAGCCTAGAAGTTTAGCCAAGTTATTAAATAGTTCGGATTCGAATTGCGCTCCTCTATCCGTCGTTATTGTTATGGGTGTACCAAAAATGGTTACCCAGTTCTGCATGAAAACTTTGGCTACTGTTTCCGCGGTGATGTCCGCTATCGGGATGGCTATAGGGAATCTGGTAAATCGATCTATGCATGTAAAAAGATAATTAAAACCGTTTGAACGAGGTAAAGGACCTACCAAGTCGATATGCACATGGGCAAAACGTGCATCTGGTTGCGAGAAAACACCTATGGGTGAATTTGTGTGACGATTAATCTTTGATTGTTGACATGCTGAACACTCTCTAACCCATTTGTGTACATCCTTCTGTAAATTCGGCCATATATATCTGGCATTGATTAGTTTTGTTGAAGCTTTCGCGCCAGGATGAGACAAAGAATGAAAGTTATTATATATCAACTTTCGCATATTTTTGGGAACGAAAGGTCGTGGCATTGCCTTGGTCGTGTCACAATAAATTAGAATACCATCGATAGGTGATGGGAATTGTTTTAAATTAAGACTTGAATTGTTTGTTTTAAGTAGGTTTTGCAATTCTAGGTCCTGCTCTTGTTCGTGTCTTAACGTCTCGAAGTTTACTGTAGACTGCTGTAGCACGTTCATTTCTAGTCTGGATAAAGCATCTGCCGCCTGATTGTCCTGACCTTTGACATGTCGGATATCGCTTGTGAACTGTGATATATAGTCAAGGTGTCGGACTTCTCGAGGTGAGTATTTATCGGCTCTCGCTTTTAATGCATTCGTCAGTGGTTTATGATCCGTAAAGACTATAAATTCCCTACCTTCTAACATGTGTCGGAAGTGTTTAATGGTCAGGTAGATTGCAAGAAGTTCTCGCCCGAAGGTAGAATACCTTGTTTCGGCTGGAGCGAGTCTTTTCGAGAAAAAAGCAATTGGTTTCCAGGCGTTTTTAACCAGTTGGTTAAGGGTACCGCCTACTGCTTTATCTGAAGCATCCACCATCAAAGCAAGTGGGGAAAGAGAATTCGGATATATCAACGTAGTTGCTTCAGCCAGTTTATCTTTAAGCTGTTTAATAGCTTCGATGGCGTCAGAAGACAGTTTGAATTCTTTTGGTTTTCCTTTAAGTGAATCTGTCAAAGGTTGCATTAATTGTGCACAACCTGGTATGAATCTGCGATAGAAGTTAATTAGGCCTAGAAAACTTCTCAGTTGTGTTAGAGAACTAGGTACGGGGTATTGTTTGATAGTATCCACTTCTTTTTTTATAGGTTTAATCCCTTCTGGGTTTATTGTGTGACCGAGAAATTCTAAAGTTTGAACACCGAAAACACACTTACTTTGATGTATGTTTATTCCATGTTCATCCAGTCTTTTCAACACTGCTTGTACATGCTGTTCGTGTGATTGCAAATCGGGGCTGGCAATTAACAAGTCGTCTATATACCCCTGCGCAAATGGCATATCTTGAAGTAGGTTATCTATGAATCTTTGAAATGTCTGTGCCGCATTTCTCAGGCCGAATGGCATGCGTACAAACTCGAATAAGCCAAAGGGTGTAGTAATAGCTGTCTTGGGAATATCTTCATCAGCCACCGGGATATTGTGATATGCCCTGACTAAGTCAATTTTAGTGAATATGTTCATACCCTGTAAACCGTTGGTGAAATCTTGGATATGAGGTATTGGGTACCTATCAGGTACGGTTTGACGGTTTAGGGCTCTGTAATCCCCGCACGGTCGCCAGTCACCTTCATTCTTCTTTGGGACCATATGCAAAGGGGATGCCCATTGACTATCAGAGGGACGGATGATACCCAGTTGTAGCATATAATCAAACTCGGCCCTAGCGATTTTGAGCTTATCTGGTGCTAGTCTCCTGGGTTTTGCAAACACCGGTGCACCTTCGGTTTTGATAGTGTGACTCACTTTTGGTTTGTCTTTAGAAGGCTGTGGGTTTGGTTTAGTTAAGTTTGGAAATTCCGCGAGTATATCTTGGAATTTCGCTGTTGTTACTGGGGGAGTTTGAATCAAGTTAAGAGAGTTGATGTGACTTTCTTTGCCTTTTGTGTAATACGAAGTTTCTTTTAGTGTTAATCGCCGTTTCTTGGTGTCAACTAGAAATTCGTATCTCTCTAGAAAGTCCATCCCCAGTATTGCCAGATCTAGGTCGGCTACCGTGAAAACCCAAGGGAATTGCCTCCTGAACCCCAAATCTAGGGTTAAAGTTTTCTGCCCAAATGTCGCAATTTTAGTTTTATTTGCAGCTTGAAGTGTAATTGATGATGTTTCTCGACTAATCTCAGTTTTATTTCGAGGGATGATGCTAAGAGCAGCGCCAGTATCCACCAAGAAATTCAAGCCCGAGTTTCTGTCTCTAACATAAAACAAGCGACTGTTTAGGCGCCCCTCCTCAGTCGTCGCGACCTGGGGAGGGGTTACTCGTTTCCCGCTGTCTTAGAATTATGCTTAGGCCAGGCGCATGGTTGCATGCACTTGGTTGAGTTGACACCAAACTTCCAGTGGTACCAACAAAACTGCCCAGATTGTCTGGACATTTGTGACCTGTTTTGTGACTTGGATCGTGGTCGTTGTGGTGACCTGCTCCTGTTTCTATGACCCATTTGCATTCTGGTGACAGCCTCAGTGAGACTCTTAACACTCGCAATGAGTCCTTCTATTACGGGGTCTTTTGCTGATTCTACTTTTTGTGTGTGATTTATTGTGCCTGATCCAGTTGGAGGACCTCTTTCCATTATTCTGTCGGCTATACGCGCTAAATGAGATAATGAGGTTTCAGGATCCTGTGCATCCAAACAGTGTTGGACGTAGCATGGGAGAGCTTGTATCCATCCTTGTTTTAGGACTGCTTCACCCACTGTGTTATCACCCACTAAGACTTGGAGGTGACGTAAAAACTGTGACGGCGACCGATCACCTAGTGTTTCACCTTGAAAAAGTCTTTGGATTCTTTGACTATCTGATAATGATAAACGGTTCATTATCTCTTGTCTTAAGATGGTGTATGGTTGTGGTGATGGTGGACTTAAAATCAAGTCACGGACTTCTTTGGCGACTGAAGGAGGAAGGATAGAACACAAGTCTCTATAGCGAATCCCTTCAGATTTGATATTGTGTCTCGTGAAATAATGCTCTAGTTGAGCAAACCACAACTCAGGATCACTACGATCAAATTCTGGAAGTCGGGATCTCGTAGTCATAACAGTGTCTATCTCCACTGGTGACAAATCCTCCAGATTATGTGTTTCTATTGAGTCTGACATGAGGTATGTGACAAATATAGCAATGAAGTTAGCACAAAAAGTGGTTACTATAACACGAATAACTTAAGATAATACGGAATAAACTAGTTATATACTCAAATTAGTTTACGGATAATCAGGTCTACTTTTAAGATTAAGTAAAAAAAATGTTAATAACAGAAATGAGGTTAAATTTGTGTTCAAAAAGGGCTCACCAGTTTCGTGCCTTAAGGTAACCCTCGTGCTATTGATAGAAGAAACCAGAGAAGTAGTGAATAGGTCTTTATTTCGATCTTCGCGCAGTCGCAGTGGAGCGTGGGATTATCTGTTCAGACAAACAAAGGCTCTCAACATTCAAGATAATAGGGAATATAACGCTTATGAAAAATAAGGAAGTGAATGAATACTTGAACAATACTGTTTTGGCATAAGCTTGGTTGTTTGGGGTCAACTCTTAACCAACCAACCTGAGCTGTTACAAATTATTTAGATATCGATTGACTGGAATGCTAACTTCTAACTGGCGTTCACTCAATATTTATTGTCAGTACTGATCAAGAAATAAGAAAAGGAGAATTGTTGAAATACTTTGAGCTGAAAATTCTATGTTGTACCCAAATTTTAATACTGAATAAGGCTAACAAGAATAATTAATTTTCGTTAGCCACTCTATATCCCGTTGTAGGGCTTCTGAGATTGATCGTTTAGCTGGGATTCAGTATTATTACACTGAACACTCAGTGTCCTTTCATTCACATATTTAAGCGTGAGATAGATGTCGAATGAAGCTATCTACTTGAGAGATAACTCGTACTCTTCAACTATTGACCGTATGGAGTGTTTGTTCGCATAGCGACGATTTTCAAGTATCTGTGGAATTCGTGTATTTCATACCTATTTTCTTGCTTAAATAGGGCTGGTGTTGTAACAGAACTTATTTGTTCCTGATTTATATGCGATTTTGGGCGTGTGGCCAAATAAGTATGGAAGACACTTGTGAAATCTCCTGGGATTCTAGTAGCTTTGGCCTTCGCTGTTCATGAGGTCTATCCTAATATAACGTTGGATACTAGCCCTATACCACAGGTAAATTTAAAACATAGTAGTTGGGTTGGAAACTGTTATAATCACAAAGCCATTAATATTACTTGTACAGAATTATCATGAAGAATATCATGACTAGGCCATATAGTTCATAGAGTTGTTAAACAAGATTAAACAATCTAGCTTACAAAATTATTGCCAATTGAGAGAAAAAAGAGATTGTCGACGACCTACGGAACACTATCCTATCATATTGGATGGATCAAAACTGTCAATTTAGAGAGTATTAATCAAACTATAAATAGAGAAAATAAAGGCTACCAAGGTTAAAGATCGAGTAAAATCAAAGATCATATTCACGAGAAAATATGCGAGAATAGATTTTTAAAAACAAGCATACATAACTCTACGTTGTCCTCTGTTTGGGGTAGGACGTCTTCTCCCAGTAACTCAAATGATTCAAATGGTTGTGGACGAATAGAAGAAGCTTTTGCTTAACAGGCTTCCGTGTCTAGTGGAAGTGGATCACCAATACTTCCAGGCAGGAACCTAGGTATAGTACCGATAACAGAGGAAAATAACGAAATTTCTAAATCATAATAAGATGTTATCCATAGTCCTTAAGGATAGGTCAAGTTGCCTCTTAAAAGACTCCTGGGAAGTCGCTTGGACTAGCTCGGCCGGCAGCGAATTCCAGCATTTGACAACTCTTAAGGAGTAGAAGTTGTGTCTACAGTCAGTTCTGATATGTTTTGTCTCCAGTTTTTGGGTGTTACCCCGTAGGTTTGTATTGGGACTAAGCTTAAGTGGGTGTTCAAGGGGATGTCCAGAAGTGTTAAGGATACTGTAAGCCATCAGAAGGTCACCTTTAAGACGTCTATACTCTAATAAGTAAAGGTCAAGTGATTAGAGGCGCTCTTCATAAAGCTTGAATTTGAGTCTCCGAACTGATTTCGTGGCTCGCCTTTGGATACGCTCCAGAGTGTCCTTATCTTCTAGGAGTGAGGGAGGAAATACTGTGTTTCCGTACTCTAAATGGGAACGAATAAAACTGTTGAAGATTATGTGGAACGTTTTTCAGTCAAACTGGCCAAAAATGCGCTTCAATGTTACCAGTGCAAGGTTTGCTCGAAAGGTATTTTTGTAACAGTTAGCGTAGGACTTCAGATCGTAGGTTACCAGCACTCCTAAATCTTTTTCAACTTGGGATACTTCGAGAGGGGAGTCGCCTAAGTTGTAACTGTAATCCGCAACATGACGCAGATGGACTACTTTGCACTTCGAAGTGTTAAAGGTAGGTTCGTTTTCATTTGCCGAACTTTGAAATCGAGCTAGATCCTCCTGAAGTGCCAGTATATACTCTTGGTTGCGTATCTCTCTCCAAAGTTTCACGTCATCAGCAAAAAGTACTAAGTCTGACGTTACCTGTTGAGGAAGGTCATTTATATAGATCAAGAAAAGAAGAGGTCCTAGCACTGAGCTCTGGGGGAACCCACTAGGACATTCCATAGCCTGTGACAAAGTGAAATTAACCCTGACCTTAAAATGTCGATTTTTCATGTATGAAGTGAGCCAATCGACTAGAGGTGGTCTGATACCCAATCGTTTGAGCTTATTGATAAGACATGTATGGTTAACCTTATCAAAAGCTTTTGATAAATCTAGGTAGATGATGTCAACCATCCCCTTGTGATCGAGGATGCTTGTCCATCTGTCCACCACAGTCAGCAGGTTGGTTATACAAGTGTAACCCCTCCGGAAACCAAGTTTTAGCTGTTCTTTGTCTTTCTAAGTTTTTTCACTAATGCTGCCAAACTTAGGATGAAGTGTGCTTTGGAACGTGTGTCAACCTATCAAAAATTGACGTTACATTGTCCTTGTACGTCCTTGAGAACACTTCAAGGGCCTTTAGTGTCTCATGGTGTCAGATACTTCAGAAGGTAGAACGATATTTATCAGGTAATATTGATCTTGCTCTGTTGTTTAAAATATTGTGTCAACCACTAAACTTAACGAAAAGTGTTTTTTGACCTCGTGGACGTTTTGGACAACGAAGTCAATAATATTGACCTGTACAAGTCAACT
The DNA here is from genome assembly GCA_944470375.2 of Schistosoma guineensis. Classification (NCBI taxonomy): domain Eukaryota; kingdom Metazoa; phylum Platyhelminthes; class Trematoda; order Strigeidida; family Schistosomatidae; genus Schistosoma; species Schistosoma guineensis. Next base: position 16,991,033 of record OX103893.1, read on the forward strand.
CACCACGTGATGAGTAATTATAATTACTCACCACAAAGTTATCATGCTGTACAGCATGATAATATGCTTAGATACTCTTATAGGTATATTTCATCTATAGACACTGAAAATCAGTAGTTCGTCGAAACGTCATTTCATATACGAATATATTCGTACATATGCACATATTTGTTGCGTCAAAACTTTACTCCCGAAACTAAACACGGGAGACCTGATACATTCTAGTCTTCAGTCATAAGGATAGTAGGTCTGTGGACGTGTGTCAATGCTTGTGTCCCAAACTCCCTATTTTGAGAGAAAAGTTTTCCGTTTTAGAGGAACCGCTAAAGAGAGTCTTGGATATCCAAATAGCACAGAAACCCCAAAATTTCCCTAGGTCTTAGGAAATCCCCAAAACTTTGGGGAAAACTGCCAATTGTCATCGGACTTCGGGGAAGACCTCAAAATGGTGAGATTGGGGTACGCTGATGGGACTGATACTGCTACTTTTCTAACACACCGGCATGTCGTAATAATTATTATCATGCTGGTATGTGGCATTATAAGTTGATAATGACTGACTTATTTTCATCTTCCCACACATAGGGTATGCCTTCCACAGAACAATTTACTTTGTAACGCTGTATTAGCGATCCTTTCGAAAGAATGAGTTTATTTAGTCGGACACCTGGATTTAAAATAACTCAGTGCCGTTGTTTTGCTCGGTCTTAGTCCTGGGTCATAGGTTTTCAAACTTGAGGTTTGATAGGAACATATTCGTTATGTCATGAAAATACCAGCTTTATAAAACTTGATAGAAGTCAGTCATCGGGCCGAAGATAGTAGAATTAGCCTAGTGTGTGAAAGAACGTCATGCTATAGTATGTCATCAGGTAATTATAGGTTAAAAGCAATGTTTTTACTGTACATATGAGAATATTATTATGATGGTTAGCACTAGTAAAGCGATTGGAGACTTTTAAGACTTATTTTTGTTATTCATTTTAATAGTTTTTTAGTTTTTTCTAAAAATTATTTCTGGAATGCCTCAACAAATATACCTTGCTCGGTTTGCAGCTAAATGTTAAGCATGTGAAAAGTTTTAATGTGATTGATAGAACAATTCTGTTTGCTGGGACATCTGACATCAGTCAGTCAGTCAGCTACAACGTAGGACCAGGCACATATGTGCATCGGTCCAGGTTGCCATACCTCATTAGCACAACAAGATGAACACCGGATTCATAGGAGTGGTTAGGTCAAAGGTTGCAATAAGGATATAGTATAGGAAGGAAGAATTAGTTCGTAGAAAGAAAGATATCTGACATACATAATCTCATCTTTAGTGTAGTCGACTACATTTCGAAGTTCTGTTTTATTTTGGAAATTATTATTATTACAGACATTACTGATAATTGTACACTAAAGTAGTGCAGATACATTTACATTTTTCCTGTTTATTTGGGCTTTTAATGTTTATTATCCACTTTTCATTCTCGATTTGTGACCTTAATTATTTCAATGTGTATCATTTTGCCTAATATTTTATTTATGCACCGTAAAAAAACTTCAATGGTCAACGCATTTCAGTGAAACTCTATGCTTAGTATGTTTGCTACAGTTCATAACATGCTCCGTTCAAACTAGAGATTTGACCGGTTTAACAAGTATATCGTCGTGTCCATTCTATAAATGAGTACGATATGTTTACGGTGATCTAGTCAGATTTTACATTAAGTAAGACATACTACCAATTAACGTTATATTTGAGTTCTTTAAAGTAATTGATCGACATTTTGTAACGCAGGATCATAAACAGAATATGACAAAAACTTGGTGACTAGTTTTGACTTTTTGTTATAAAGAACCTCGAAATAATTATTTCTGTTGCGTTTTTTGCATTGTTATTGCCTATTCTGCAGCGATCTTCACGTTTTATAGCTCTGTCAACTGGAGTCACTTAGCATTATCTGCACACTACTATTTTTAAAAAATATATGAACTAAACATTTTATCCTTTTTTAAAATGAAGATCTGGTTAGGCAGTCTAACTCGTCATGTACATTGTTTCTTAAGAAATCTATCTTAATGTGCTTCATTTCGTTTGATATGATCCTATCAAAACCCACTTATTCGACACTAAACGTCACAAGCGTTTGAAAGACTATGCGCTATAAGCACTTTCTCTAGTGAATGAAATGCTTATGAAGTGGTACTTTTGTAGTTCTGCGTCACGAACTACAATAATCTTCACATTCCCTTGTACTTAAGGAACAGTCATGATTACTTTGGTTGATATTTCGCTCTTTCTTAACCAACTTCTTTCACTTCAGTTATTATTTCGTTAACTTGCATTTTCTTCCAAGTATGGTGTTGAAAACAATTGTCGTTAATACCGGTTATATCGTTCTGTACTTGTATTATTTCAGAAACCTATCCTTTGATGTGGAAGAGGATGCATTATACACATTTTTTTCACAGTTCGGACCCCTAGAATTTGCGAAAATAGTTAAAGATCCAGCAACACAACATTCCCGAGGTACAGCCTTTGTAAAGTTTGTAAATGCTGAGGATGCATCAAATGTCTTACAACAATCTGATAAACCTGAGGTTAGTTGGAAAAGATTATGTTTTATTGATAAGTTGTTGTGTACTATATTACACTTCATAAGAAATATACTCAATTCCATAATGCAACGGACGTATTTTTATTTAGAACGCTCATCAATTTTCTTTGGAAAACCGAACTTTAAAAATAACAATTGCTGTTTCTAGAACAGAGGCACAAAATCTACGAAAAAGGAAACACGAAGATGATGCTTCGGAGGGTCTTATAGGCCCTGCAGATGCTGTAAAGCAAAAGGGACGTAATTTGCATTTAGCATCTATTGGAAGTAAGTTGATAATCTTCCTGTGTATACGCATTTTAAATAATCTAGCTTCGTTTCATGTAATGATGATCAATTTAATAATACAAATTTACAGGTCGATTATTTCCGATATCATATATTTCTAATTATTTATTTACTAGCAGGATTCTGCTATGCTTTCAGGTTAATGAAATGTGTTTTGTAGACCTACATCATCAGAATTTTATACACTGTAGTCGGTTTCATACTCAGTCCCGACCGTTGTTGCTATCTTGACGTGGTGGTCGGGCTTGCCTATCGTAATGAAGCAACCAAGCTATGCTGACTGAAACAATCGTTCCTTAAGGTTCTAATATGCCAGTCAGGTCGGTTAAAGAGCGGTAAGACTAAAAGCAACAAACCCAAGGTCCGAATGCAAAGTCCTACTGCTGACTGTACAGTGATGTGACAGCAGTAAGGTGTTTCCTTCAGACAACCAGCATGACAGCGATTCTGCCTTCCCACAAGGAGGGGTGGGGTCAGAAAAGGTCGACCCTAAAAATGCACACCTCGCCTTATCCCACGGATATCCGTCTCCGGTGGTAAGGTCTCAACAAGTACGGAGCTAACACAAAAATTGCCCATAAAAAGGTCGTGTGTGACCGACCTCAAGCAGTCATCCTTTGGGCACTGTGGTCACGCTCTCGGGTCACTGAGACCACTCCTAATCCAATTTTATTTTCAGGTACCTCCAGAAGGCCCCTTCCACGGTGTGGGCAACCGGGAATTGAAAACCACCCTCATACCTCTAGTAACACTCAAGACCACTGTGTTCATAATCGACCTCCCTCTTCAATGCTGATTATTCCTCCTACATCGACTTTCAACACTAAACTTTCCCTTTTGGCTCTTTTAACTGACTCATACTCAGTGATTAGGTTTACAAAAACATAAATTTCTTAAATGTTGGTATCTTTTAAATTGAGGAAGTTACATGAATATTATGATATAAATAAAAATCAATATCAAGATTTTATGACATCACAGTCAAGTTTCAAATAAAACGAGGGGAAATTCATTATAAATATTTTGAAGAAAAATTCACTTATTTTGGTTGAAATTGAGAAACTTCCACTTTTTTGTTCGACGTTTTTTGTATAAAGTATCATTGATTTGCTTGTTTGTTCACAGGTAAATATACTTACTTACGGTGTAGAATCTAAACTTCAAAAGGAGTATCTTAGCCTTCAGTGTTTAAACTGAAAGCAAAGAATTCCATACCACTAACATAAGCTGTATTTTTGAAATCTACTTACAAGATCAATGGTAGTCATTCGCAGATAACATGAAAGTAAAGTTTCTGCACATCGTATCAGTACAATCGTAGTTTAAGACTGCCACGCACACCCTAACCAGAAAGTCTTCATTTTCTTACTTATCTCAAATCACTAGTTAGTAACTTTATAAACTGGTCCTATATTTTATCTTGACCCTATCCATTCAACACGGAGCTTTGAGATAGAAGTTGGCGGCCGACATTATAACGACTGTAGTTTTTCCTCATCCCTAATGATAATTTTGAGGTTATAACCATAAGTATTTAAAAAAAGCTGCCGGTTCGAGTGCTACTGAAGTATATGCTCGATATGTTCAGGTGGACAATTTTTGTCCATCTACCAACCAAAGGACGAGTTTACTGTACAGCAGTTCGTTCCGTCCGGCTTTATGTCAGTGAAACATGGCCGGTAAGAGTAGAGAATATCCGTAGGTTACTAGTATTTGATCATAGGTGTCTTCGAAACATTGCTCGTATATCCTGGGACCATCGAGTAAGTAGTGCAGTTGTTAGGGAACGGGTACTAGATAAGGATGGCAAATCAATTGATGAAGTAGTGAAACTTGATCAGTTGAGCTGGCTCGGATATGTGTTACGTATGCTCAACCATCGACTGCCTCGATGTGCGACGTTTTACGGCTTATGAGTTGGTTGGAAGAAAGCTAGGGGAGTCCAGACCAAAACATGGCACAAATCCATGAAGTCACTGACAAGTGGGCTGAGCCATGTTGGTAGGTGTAGACTACCTAGTTGGGATCCGCGAGACGATCGCAACCGATGATTAGAGACCTTGAATGACATGGCTCAAAATCGTTTGCAATGGCGCAGGTGCATCGACTCTTTGTGTTCTTCGAAATTCTTGTCTTCTGAATTATTCATGTCCCTTTCTTTCTTTCTTTCTGTTTTTTCTCTTTCAAAATTTATCTCACCGGATTATACTCCTTAAATACCATCTACAAACCCTAATGTTTCCGATTACTGCTTATACTCTTACCGCCTCCACCATTACGGGATTTGAATCGACAACTGCATCTCTGTGCTAATGTGGTATGGCAACTCGAACTGATGTACATACGTACGTACGAAGTTCTACGTTGTTACTGACTGACAATTTTTGTCGCTTAAATATTTAAAGATGTAGCTGGCTGAACAAATCCTGACTGGTGATTACCAGAGCTCACTGCTCTTAAAAAGATAGTGATCACACAAATTACCGGCTTTCATATTCACACTAAAACAATAATAACTGATCATACCATTTTTGAAATTACTAATGTTATCGGGCAAAAGTTTTGAGAACTTCACGGGGTAGGAAGGGGTGAGAAACTGTGCATTAATGCAGGGGAGGGTTTAGATTATAAATTTATACTATAGTCGTCGAATGGTGCTCCGCTAAAGAGAACCTCGTGTGATGTGTTCGAATTTCGGCCGCCAAGTTGCATATTCAAACTCCGCTTCACCTATTCTGGCTTATACACCCAGTTATCGTCACTAGCCTCTACACTTACAATATGGCTAAAACTAACCACTTTGTGCGAGACTTGAAGATCCTGGGTTCAATCTCCGGTATTTCCGTGGATGTGTACTGCTGAGTTGTTCCACTTTCAGGACAAAGCAACTGTTAAATGCTTATTGGGTTTCAATGCTTGTCCAAGATCAGTCTGTATTATGAACCATGAATGAGACGGGAGTCCTTTCAAACTTTATTCACAATAGTGAATAGGAGGAAGAATTTAAAGACTGACATACATCGTATTACACGATTTCTTCCCTCTTTACCATTTTTTGAATCAAAATATTTATTTTATGTTTTGTCGCTTTCCTCTTGTTTCATATAGTTATTCGTCCTGGGTCATCTGAAGCTGAAGGTTTAAGCAAAGAAGATTTAGCCAGAAGGGATGCATTATTGCGAGAGAAAAAGAAAAAACTAACTGATCCAAATTATTTTATTAGTGATGTTCGATTATGTCTACGTAATCTACCCTTACATGTATCCGATGATGACTTAAAGTCTGCTTGCATGAAATTTCTAAAGAAAAGTACAGACCACCGAATTTTAGAAGTGAGTACGCTTAAAATGTATGACTGACGTGTTTTTATTTAAGTATTGTTATGGTCAATTTTTAAGGTTCGGTTCGCTCATACGTTTGGCGTTTTTTATATATTTACTGGTAGTTATTGGATGATAACTAAGTACAAGATTGCGTCCTAAACTTAGATACACACATATTGCATCAGTACAGGAGATAATAAACGGCGGTAAGAATGAGATCTAAACCCATAATCCATTAATTAAATATGTATATATTCAGTACCTTAGTTGTTAAAATTCTTGGTTACCAACCTCTATATTGCAGGTTCGAACCACACTCCGTTGAATTCGATTTCAGCAGCTGAGTTGTGTCTGTACCCCTTATACAAAACTGTCATTCAGTCATAACATACAATCTGGCATAAATTTGCTTTAGCCTACTTTCTCATACCATATTAGCACCATGGCATAAAATTAACGAGATGAATAGCATAGTAGTCGAAATGATTATAATAGCAATGCTACCGAGATAGATTAAACACTGAGAATATGTCATTATATTTGAAATATGGTTTAAAAAGATGGAATGAAAAGGTTTGTTTAGAGAAATACTTTGGTTCTTGGTAAAATGAGTTACATTGTATTTTTTCAATCTTTTCGAACATATCGTATGATTGAAATATGTGTGGTTTTGTTTTTGGATTCTTGACTTTGCAGGAGATATTTTAAAAAAAAAAACAGTTGCTCATGTAAGAAGTGGATTTTCTAGGATTCTTCTTTGATATTTTGAAACCACCTTGAAAGAAATCTAACATGAACATCACTCAACCTGAATGTCGTTGCTAAATCATTACTTTTGTAGTTGATCATATGCGATTTATGAGGCGTTTTTAATCAACATCTTATTTTACTCATGATATACTAGTCTTTTGTTTTAGAGCTTTCGATACTTTTGATCTTATAATAGACGATTGGTAGTCGAAGAGCTAGGCGTATTGAACTTCTCGTGTCAAAACCACATAGATCTAGATGGTATCTGCCTTCTGATCTATCGGTTGGAATCCACTCTGTGTTCATAACCCAATTGAATATATAAAATTATTTACTGTCATTTTTATACTGTAAATTTACAAAATTGTTTTTACGGTTTATTTTGTTCTCTTTTCTTTGGTTTGTAATCCTATCATCAGTGTCGTATTATGCGTAATCTTCAACCAGGCAGACAACAATATCGTTCACTTGGCTATGGATTTGTTGCATTTACCAATCATGAAAATGCATTAAGTGTATTGTATGGTTTAAATAATAATCCGAATGCATTCCCACCTAGTAATCGAGTAAGTTAATCGTCCTATACTGTACAGTAGGTTATTTAATTTAATTATTCACTTATTTATAAGAATTGATCTATGATTCCACTTACTGACATCTCCCTTCTATTTTTTTAAATAAAACCTTGTTCTGGCTTCATTCTGGCACTCTGTTGAATAGTTAGATGATTAAGTGAATTGTGTATTATATAATATCTGGTGTTTTGATCAAAACCTGTAAACTACTGTTTTTCTGTTATAATAATTTGTCGTAAATTTGATAGTTGGTTGACTTATGCACTGTAAAACAATTATTTGGTATTCATTGAAATACCCGATTTTCATCCAATTAGGTCTTGGTATCGAATCCTACCTTATGTACTTCATCCCAAAGTCGAGTACATAAGCCTGTTAGTGTTGTTGATCTGTCTAAATTGCTACATGATCTAATTGTATTTCTGGGCAACACAATCAGTGCTTGATTCATGCAGAAGTGACCTTCTTACTTATTCCACGAGTCATAAGTTTTTTTGTTCTGAAAGCCTTGTTTGTGATTGGTTGTATTCGTAGGTTCTTTATATATAATATACCCTTGCGGGCCAGGGTAATTTTACATTGGTTTTCAGGAGAACCAGACACCATCCGGACTTTCACGTGACAACCCAGACAGTACAGCTCAATCCCGTTTAGCAGCGGAACCAGACACCGTATAGGCTTTAACGCTACAATCTGTATAGTACAGCTCAATCCTGTGGCACAACCACACAGGTACCAAGCGCCAGTTCTTTTATTTAAGTTGACTATTTTGTCCAGTTAACCTCTAATTATGTGGTTTATTGACCTTTTTTGTATGAGTCGATATGTCGGGTATCTTTAATCAAACTTTCGATGTCTTCCCAAACGAATTTGTGTCTGTGGTTGTCTACGTGCATTTAAATCAGTCATAACATATCTTTTCATATTTAACGTGTATGTTTGTGAAAGTGAACGAAACGTTCACTTTGTCGAATATACTGTGTATCGTGAACATAAACCTGTTCTAAGTAAATAGATTACGTTAATGGTGAAACTATATTATACAGACAACCTTAAGCGAATTTAGGGATGGCCTTATAATTAACCAACCAAAAACAGCCAGTCAGAATGCAGTTGTTGTGTGAGAGCTCTAAAATATAGAAAGATAATGAAATCACGAAGGATCAGTCGTTTCGAAATAATTAATGAACTTATTAGTGCTAAATATCGATAATTTAGGCTGGATATCGTTGTTCTATAATCAGGATAGACCCGAATTCTCAGCCTTACATTTTTAAAACCTAATTCCTCACCTTAAGATCTCTCGAATCCAGCCCCTAATCCTAAAACTCTTAGACCCCAACTCCGAAACGTAGTACTTCTAAACGTTAGCTCCCAATTCTAATACTTTAAGCCTTAACACACCTTAGCCTTAGCCCATAAGGCTAAAACCGGTCAACCCTAGATCCTAATCCTAAAACTTCCAAACCCTTATTTTTAAGTCTAATACTCCTGACCTTAACCTTCCTAAACTAAACATACTGACTTTAACATTTCATTCCACAAGAAGACCACTATGCCCATCCTTTTGAAATACGAATTATAATAAAATTCATGAGTTTAAGTAACAAGCTATCCACAATAACGTTTTTAATACACGCATCGGCCAGTTTAATTTTGACTGATCGTTCAAGGGCATCGGTTTTACCTTATTAGTATTGCAATTAACTCTGATTACGTGCTACTTTAGTTGGCACACTTTTTTATACAGTTTGGTGGCAAGACTATAATTTATGGATGAACCCATCAGGTTTGAGATAACAAGTCTTGGATTTTAGCACGAAATTCATTTATCCATTTGACTAAAAAGCGTTTTGGCATTTTAGCTTATGCTAGTTCGCGATAAAACCCTAAAAGGACGAGTATACTGCGTGGCAGTCCGTTCTGTTTTGATTTACAGCAGCGAAACATGGCCATTAAGAGTAGAAGACACTCGTAAGCTACTAGTACTTGACCACAGATGCCTCAGAAATATTGCTGGCGTCTGCTGGTATCACCGGGTAAGTAATAGTGAGGTTAGACGCAGGGTATTAGGAAATGATGGTAAATCAGTTGATGAGGTTGTGAATCTTCATCGACTGAGATGGTTGGGCCACGTATTACGTATGCCTGACCACCGATTACCACGATGTGCAATGCTAACCGGCGTTCTGGATGGTTGGAAGAAAGTTAGGGGCGGCCAAACCAAAATGTGTCATCAGTGCTTGAAGTCACTAACTTCTAGTCTGAGCCATGTCAGTAGATGCAGACTACTTGGTTGGGGTCCACTTGATTGTCGTAACCAATGGTTGGAGACTGTGTGTGACATGGCTCAGAATCGATCACAATGGCGTCGGTGTATACACTCCCTGTCTTCCCGTAAACTAAGAGATTAAAATCACTTCATATCTCTATTTCTGCGAACTACTTCTTTCTCCCTGTACTATCTCCTTACATGCAATCTTTCTTTTATATATTACCACCTCTGAATTAACTACTTTTATGAATTCGGTGTTCATCTTGTTTTTGTGTTAATGAGGTATGGCAACTTGGACCGATGCGTATATGTGCCTGGTCCTACGTTGTAGCTGATTGACTGACTGAAACCCTAAATTTAGTTATTAACCCTAACCATCAAATGTAAATCATACTCCTGATTCCTCACTCTGCTTTATAACCCTCATTTGGTTCCAGTTAGTAGGTGAAGATGTGGTAGACCTTTTCGCATGCTAAGCGAGCGAGAGCCATAACAAAGCAATTTTGACACGTATGGAAGATGGCTGGGAAGCCAACTCCCTTTTAGTCAAGCGTTACTCCAATTTATAGTCAGACAAAATAAGCTACAGACATACAATGAATCATGGGACATGAAGTGTACACTCATATACGCTCATATAAAAACAGTCAAGACTGACAAGCGAATAATTGACAAGGTCAAAATATGGCTCAAGTAAAATGAATAAAATAGGATGTCCGGAAGTTAGAATAAGGTATATGGGCTTGCCATAAAAACTGACACTACATAGCCCCCTTGTAGAAAATAGCACATTTAAAAAATGTCTGTTTTCGAAAATAACACTGAAGTGATATGAAGTTAACGCTAACACTAAGTAGCCAAAAAAAAATTGTACAACACTCGATAAAGTACAATGTCACATGAGAGGTGAGTGTATTATATGAAAATGTCATACTTATGCAAAAGAATACATGAATATAGAAAAGACGCGGACAAAAATGAAAATGTTAGCATGTGAATATGAGCAAATTAATGAGCGTACAAAAAAATTAACATCTACTAATTCTATGACTGTCTGGACGATAAAATAACACGTTTGTATGAGTGATTCAAAGTATCGTGAAAACAGTAATAAATTTTTTGTAGGTATAACAGCGAAATAAGTCATCAAAATGGCTAGAGTAGAATATGACAGAAATTGGTCTGTGATGCTGACGAAATAGTGAAATATGCGAAATATATGTTCTGTTGAGCCGCAGCAGAATGAATAGCATCGACTAGTGATGAGTGAATTCGAATTCAAATGCGTAACTCCCGTTCGTAGGATGATAATAGTTAAGTCGTGAAATAATAACTGCATCGACGGGTGATATTCGTTGCTGTACTGCAATTGATAATCATAAAATTTGAAGTCAGTGAACGTTGTCGTCTGCGTTATGGCAGATGCATTGAGTTATCATTAAATATGTATTAGTAGAATGACCAGAGGAACAGAATAGTGACTGAGTAGACGAGGTACGTAGAGTTGTATTCCTTTTTGGTCATGAAGCCTAGAGTGGTTTGTGTGGTTTGAGGGAGATGCGCTCGATCTCGTTGGTTACAAAACCGTACCAAGGCATGACAAAAATACCAATACATATGATTAGTGATGCCGACGTATGTGACTGACTTGGATGTGACGAACAAGAGTGTATCTTTGAGAGGCTAGCTCTAAACTCTATGTTCTGATATACAGTGCGATGGGTATAGAATAGTAGTTGCAGTAGTCGAATAGCGTTTTTCAGTGATAAGTGATGCAGCATGTAGTTATGCACATGGAAGAATAGATAAGATGAACGTAGTGGTTTCTAGTCAGCTGGTTACAAGCATCCACAGACATAATAGTAGGCGCTTTCGAAATGAAAAATGTATGTTACGACAACATAAATTGCTGACCTCGACTAAGTGAATGAATGCAATATTAGATCAAAATGACATGAAAAATTGGAACGAACTCACTTAAAGCAGGAAAATTTCACGTTTTTGAATAGTAAAAATATCCCAATGAGTTCTCACAAAGTGGAGTGAAATTTTCATAAAATGATAATTTGTTCGGTGAGTAATATGATTGCGAAAATGTCATGATTTAATGACAGCACGAACAAGATTAATAATTCCACATTCGGTCATGATATTGATAATAATGTAATAATAAGCATATAATGATAATTTGAATCGTAATGGAGCAATCCGACAAATGGATCAATGAGAATGGTTGACATGAGGACAAAGTATCGATAAGATAATACGACTTGAGCATGTCCATGCCATGATGCACAGGCTTTGCTGATTGCGTCGGACTGGATATTGCGCTGGCTTCGCTGAATTTGGTCGTCGAACGTATAGAGTGCAGAAGTTCCTTCATCGACGTAGCTTGCTGCGTTGCGTTCGTCGTCGGCGGGCTTACCAATGTTGTGGCCCGTTGATCTGACTCCTATTTAGATCGTATAAATGTTTGCTATCGCTGATTCTCGTATATCATCGTCGACTTAAATCGCGTTATCCAATAACAGAATTAAATATGTCGAATAACGAGAATTGACTTGAGAATACATATATTTCGTACATGAAGCGAATGAAGCATAGGAAAGCAAAAATGACACGTATGGAAGATGGCTGGGAAGCCAACTCCCTTTTAGTCAAGCGTTACTCCAATTTATAGTCAGACAAAATAAGCTACAGACATACAATGAATCATGGGACATGAAGTGTACACTCATATACGCTCATATAAAAACAGTCAAGACTGACAAGCGAATAATTGACAAGGTCAAAATATGGCTCAAGTAAAATGAATAAAATAGGATGTCCGGAAGTTAGAATAAGGTATATGGGCTTGCCATAAAAACTGACACTACAATGATTCTCAAGATCACTTTAGCGTCACTCAAAGGTCGTCTATAAATTATAGTCCCATCAGTTTGGTAAAAGATTGTAATTGTTTCACAAAACACTCACTATCATGGAGATGGAACAGTTACTTATTGTGTATTAATATAGACACTGTTCCAGTTATAATTCGTGTAATCAAGAAAAAGAGAGTTATTAATGGGTAGTAAATTTATTAGTCCTTAACATAAGAAATGAATGTACGGTTCATGTATATAAATCTATTTACAAGTAATGTTATTAAGATTTTGGCAATTAAATGATTTTAAAAGTAGTCAGAATGAAAAGTTGACAATTTTAAAAATGATTGAGATTATTAACCGATTGGTGTTAGACCACCATTAATAGCCTGGAAGCACTGGACGGCCGTTTCGCCCTATTGTGGGGCTCCTCAGTAGTGCGCATCCACGATCCTGCTCGCGGGATTCGAACCCAGGGCTTTCAGTCTCGCGCGCGAGCGCTTAACCTCTAGACCACCGAACCGGCTGGCATCCAACGTTGCTACTGTCTAGCCTCAAACAATCTCCGAAAATGCGCGACCATCTTCCATTGTACTGTGGCAGATACCTGTGTCTACCCGACACAGATTAGCTCCACTGGTCACGGCTCCTCGGTAGAACTCCGATAATTCCCTCACGAAGCTTATGCCTGTTACCTCTCATGGAGGAGTATAGGCTACTCACTAGCGTTCTCTATCGAACTCTGGCCTGGGCAATCCGTTCCACTTGTTTCCAGTTGCTATTTATTCTTTTGATGTCTGTTTCCAATTCCCTTCAGGATCTTAAGTTAGCACTTGCTTCGTGATGCAGTTTGATGATTTCCAAAGTATGTGTCTTATCAACTTCCATCGTCTTTTCCCAATTTCCTCTTCAGATGGAAGTTCGTTTGTTCTCTCCTACAGTAGACTGTTGCCAATGGTATCCGACCAACGGATCTCAAATAGACAATTGTTTTTTAATACTTTTACTATTTTGATGATGGTTGTGATAGTTCTTGAAGTTTCAGCTCCGTACAGTGGAACTGTCTTGACATACTGTAATTTGTACTAATATCTAATATGAAAATTTTGTCCTATTATAAGAATAATTGTTTACATTTGTTCACTCTTCTTTCTTCTGTCCAATAGCGACCAATTGTTGAATTTTCTTTGGAAAATATGAGAGCGTTACAATTAAAACAGAAAAGAGCAGAAAAATGTTTGGTAAGTTGCAAAAGTTTATATAGATCTTCGTACTATTACGCAATGTTATATGGTATTTCATTTATTATACACTTATGTTTTGAGTCGATCGTATCATCCATCCATCTTAGCAGTCCCTATATCCTCCGTTATGATACCAACTTTGGGATTAGAGGGAAAATGTGAGAGGTAGTCAGTTTATTACGTGGCGATGTATGGAATAAAAGCTTTGTAGGATTAATATCTTTTTGTTCATCATGATTCATCGGTTGGTGTCCTAGAGAGATGGCGAAATCATTGGATTAAGTTGTTTTTAGATGTAGCTTTCAATAGAAAGCAGTAACGATTCATCTATAGTGTTCTATTACAATCTTCGTATAAATGAAACAACCTTTCTTCTTTGAAAGACGTCTTTCTTTATTATATTCTTAGTTGAACTGTATCTCTGATTATATACCTTTTTTCATTAACTTATTTGTATTCACTTGTTTATTTATAATTTAACTCCCACTCCTTCCTGTAACCCTTCAGAATTTCACTTTATTTGTGTGGCATATCCTTATTTTGGTTACAGTTTGTGCCAGAATGTATATATATTAAGTAAAATAATCACTAACATATGTATACATATCCCCCAATCAATTCTTAGTTCTGAAATTACAATTATCACACAACAGTAATTTTTAATTCAAATTGACTCATTCATCAGGTATTTAATTATGAGCCACATCATAATTTTGGAATTTTATGCCTGTTATCCCTTGTGTAGTATAGGCTCTCTGATCAGGATTCTCCAACCAACTCTGTCCTGAGCAATCCTTTCTAGTTGTTTCCAATCGCTATTCATTCTTTTGACGTTTACTTCTAATTCCCTATCCAATGTATACTTTGGTGTTCCTCTTTTCTTTTTCCATTCAGTTTGTTGATTTCCACCTCCAATGTCTTCCCCTAATTTCCGCTTCAGCCCGATGTTGGTTTGTTCTCTCCCACAGTAGACTGTTGCTGATGGTATCCGGCCAACGGATATTGAGTATTCTGCGCAGAAAATTGTTTATGAATACTTTTGCTTTTTGATGATGGTTGTGGTATTTCTCCAAGTTTCACCGCCATACAGTAGAACTGTCTTGTAAATTATGACTTTGATATTGGTTGACAGTTGTTTTGAGTTCCATATATTCTTCAATTGTGGAAGTGCAATTCTTGCTTTGACAATCCGTGCCTTCATATTTGCATCAGATTCTTGACCTGCATTTGTTGGTGTGTATGGGATAGAAGAGTTAGGTCATGTGCAAAGTCGTTATTGTCCAGCTGTATCCAAGCTATCTATTGTATTTCGTGCTTCCTCTCACATGTGTGGAGGTCTTCATAATCCAATCAACCACCAGAAGAGATAGATAAAGAGAGAGTAATCAGCCTTGTCTGACTCCGGTCTTCACTTGGAATGCATCCATCAGTTGTCCTCCATGCATGGCTTTGTAGTGTAGTCCGTTGTATGAATTGCGTATGATGTTGACGATCTTCTCAGGCACACCATAGTGTCGAAGAATTTTCCATAATGTTCTACCATCCACAATGTCAAACACTTTTTCAAAGTCAAGAAAGTTGATGTATAGTGACGAGTTCCATTCAATCGATTGTTCAACGATGATCCGTAGTGTCGCCATTGGTTCTGTGCACGATCTATCCTTACAGAATACAGCCTGTTGATCTCGAAGTTGGGCGTCTACTGGATCTTTCATCCGGCTCAGTAACATTGTTGAAAACCCTTCTTGATACCGGTAGTAGTATGATGCCTCTGTTACTGAGTTCTCACACTTTTCCAGATCTTTCTTTAGTATCTTAATCAGGTATTCTTCTTTCCAGTTTGTCGGTACTTGTTCTTGCTCCCAAATTTTCTTGAATAGAATGTGGAGCATGTTTTCAGTTGCTTTTATGTCTGACTTCATTGCTTCAGGTCGTTTAGTGTCAGGTCCTTCTGCTTTCCTACTCTTGATTTGTCTGATAGCCATGGTGATTTCTTCGATTATTGGAACCGCAACATAAATGTGAGGTTCATTGATACTATCTGATTTTGCAAACCGAAGTCGCTGGGAAGGAGTTCAAACCTGTGGCTTAGTGACTGAAAGTCGAATGCCTTAAAATAGTACTTCACAACTCCATACACACAACAGTAACTGTATATATAGCATTGCTTGTGAAGAATGTTAAATGTAAATTTAGATGTTATGGTTGAGTGAGGTGGACTGCAAAAACATTTAAAATCAAAGGGTATTGAATAACTTGATATGAGATGGAGAATGTTAATAGCTCAGGAGAATGATTTCGGGGAAGTCTCACTCTCTGAACTCAGTGGTTTAATCATGAAGCTAATACTATCCATCTAGACGATTTCATCATCAGCTCTTACTTCAAAAATAAGTGGACAAACTAAAAAAAAAAATGAAAGGACAAGAGAAGGCATGCCGAACATCATCTATAAAATCAGCAGCTTTAATTCTAGAAAACATATCAGACAAAATAACCTCTCTATTAATCTTTGCTTAAATAGATATCGATCAGATTTCAAGTTCCGGGATATATCTTTGCCCATAACCATGCTTCTGGACAGTTGTAAATGTATCTTCAGCTAGCAGAATGTTGAAATTGTGAACAAAGGTTATAAATAAGATCAGAGAATCTTTAAAAGCTTGCTATCTAGATCAACCAACAATAAACATTGAAATGATTTATCAACTATTTAGAAAAATCATAAATTGATAGGGGTCAAGTACCATGTCTGAGAGGTGAATGATCCAAATTAATGACCAAAACAAATTATCAATCGCTTCCGGAGAAATTTTAATAGCTCTGATGTTTCTGTTCACGATACTCTCTACAAAGATAATGAATGTTTCACGACTAAACCATTTGACTCAGAGACTACCATTTCACTTAAATCATTGAAACATTATTTCGTCTTAGTGTAAAGTTTGTTAGTATTGATCACCTAAAACCCTACCACCAGCGATCGGATCCAGAAACTGTTGTAGTTTCTTAGTGAATACAGTATTATTGAATTGAAGGGAGTCCTAAAGTAGAATGAATCGGCTAGGTCGTTTATTATGGTTTTTTTGTTGTTCAGTATTTCTTGGACTACTATGCATCACTCGACCCTTAGCAAATCACAAAAAATATCAGTGAACCCTGTATATATATTCCGATAACTCGAAAAACAAACATCCAATGGCAAAAATTTGAGAGTTTCTATAGAATTTACATAAGAATCTTTTAGTATCTTCCTGACTCTTGTATTAGTACTGATTGGTTGAGAATAAACTAATGTTATTATTGTGTTCCGATTTGAGGCTAATCACAGAGTGAAATAGTTATTATTATTATTGTTATTATTATTATTACTATTATTATTACTTAAACACATAAACATTGGTACGAGGAGGCACCAAACAGATATGCGCCACATAAATCATTAGATTTATGTGAGGGCTGAGAGGCTGCTCGGGTGCCCAAACTGAAGCAGGTGGTATTTTTAGGGGACCACACCCCAAGCCTTTAACCTAATGGCCTAATCCAAAAGCCAGTGGAGCAACGTTAGGAGATGCAGTGCCATTGTAGAGAGTGACCAACAATTGGTTCATACGCCATTTGTTTCCTTAGGATCCTTGGACCCGTGTACAACATTCGAATGGAGTCTGGATTTACCATCTCGTCTAGGAGGACCCTTCATGTTCACCAACCTGGTTAAAGCTCCGGATATTCGATTTTTTCATCTCTGTTTTGTAAACAACAGTAATTCCACGAGAAGGCAGTGAGTAGGACTTTCCTGGCAGGGGTTGTATGCACGTGGTCATGTGAGAGCATTTGGGGGACGGTAGAGTGTTACTGGACTGGATGAAATAGTTAGGAATTTTTTTTACCTTGTTAATCCATCTTAACTCTCCCTTCTCTACGACTGATATGTATGTATATATTTCCTCATTTTATGTTCTTTTTCTCTTGATTTATTTCCCAAAAAAACAAATAGATGCTTCAGTCTAAAACCAAAGAATCATCATCATCATCAACACCACAATTATTCACAAAGAATATTGAAAGGAATTCACAAAAGACTAAGTCTATATTAACATCAAAGTCATCTAATTCAACAATATATAAAAAGTCTAAAATGAATAATAATCCTAATTATATTAACAAATTAAAAAAGAAATTATATTTATCCAAAAATAATACTCAACAAAAATCATCAATTTTACCAAAACATTTCGGTCCAAAAAAACGTCATCGTCATCGTGGACGATTAGCGGCAGCAGCAGCAGCAGCAGCATCAAAACCAAAACAAAAGAAAACTCGAAAACAAAAACGTGCAGCTAAAAATACATAATATTATGTAATAAATAAAGAATAAATAAGAAAATGTAAATATGATGATGCTACACATGGATAACAATCTCATGTATATACACATTCGTCAAGTAGTTTGTTTGTTTGTTTTGTTTTCGGTTATTCTTATTACTCTTGTACAATTTATTTGTTGTTACTAAGAGGATCAGTCATACTTAATGTAGAATGTGATACAAGTGTGTACATCGATTCAAGTTATCACAACATCCTTGTTATATCTACAGGTTTGTTTCTTTATATACCGCGTATAACTTGAGCACTCGGACACTAGAACCCTCCCAATTTGCAAATGAAAAGATAGAAGACAAGTGGAAGGAATGTTATTCCAAGCAGTGTCAATTATGGTACAAAAATGTCAGGTATTTATAGTTTATTTAGAAAAAAAAAACGAAATCATCATTATAGTTATCCAATCTGCACACAGGGCGTTATTGGCATTTGTCCAATAGGGAAGCTACACGTAGGGATTCTGGAATATGCTTCCAAAAGATGATTGGATGGAATATCATCGGCTATTTCTGAGATTCTTAGAGCTTCTTCGAGTTCACCCGTGGACCGTACTCATCCCCCCTTTAAAGTCTGTTGTGTAAGACTTTGTTCTCGGATCCACCTGAAACTTGTTTACTGCATTCCTCTATGGGTCCATCACTCTCAAAGATGGTACCGCTTTGCCCTTGCGTCTTTTATATCTTCTACATTCGCGCTCCTGAGGGCTTTTTTTGAGGTGAATCTACGAGCAATTGAAACTGGAGTCGGCTTTGTGGGATCAATGTTCTGTCGTCCCTTTGAATTTGATTTATGTGTTTTATACACGTTCCGACATTTCTCCGGATCAGGTATAGTACACTTCCGATCTGACGTTCTATAACACCTGGTTCCCACTTCCTATCACCTTGATACAGTTTGAAAGGTACCCTTTCGTCCACCTGGAAGCTACGAGTGACCGTACCATACACATTGGTGGGTTTATTTTTCTTTCTGGGCGGCAACATACTGTCCGGATTTTCCTTCCGAACATACACCCGGCCGGTGGCTTCCAAAAGGTGTTTGATGGATTATCTTCCGCTCTTTCTGAGCTTCTTCGAGCCTCCTCGAGTTCACCCGTGGACTGTCCTCACAACTCCATTAGCCCAGTAAGATGAAATTGTTAAAATAAATCCCAGAGTACTAAATGTAGTTAAAATAATAGCGATTTGAGCAGATAATATCGATTAGCGAAATATATAAAGGCAAAATATATAAGGTTATTTAAAAACTTGGGATCTATGAGAAAGGCATAAAGTAAATGGACCTTTACCATTACAAATGATTTTGAGACATGTCATTGAAAGTGTAACTTTTGTTAACGATAATCACATGGATCTCAATTAGTTAATCTGCACCTACTTATCTACATGTCTCAGTTCAACAATCATTGTCATAGACTGATCACATGTCGTAATTTAACCCTCCTGTCTTCCTTCCAATCTACTCATACACCAATCATCATCATGTATCGTGGTAGTCGGTGGATGAGTACACGTAATGCATGTCATATTTATCGCAGTCGATAAAGACTCACTACTTCATCAGTCGATTTTCCATACTTAGCTAATACTTCGCTCCCAGCGTTAGAATTGCTAATTCAATAGTTTCAAAATGCACGAGCTATAGTTTGAATACACCCACGATCGAAAAGTAGTAACTTACGTATATCCTCTATTTTTAAAAGCTTTGTTTCATAACCGTATAATAAGCCGGAACGAACTGCTACATAGTATACTTGTTCTTTAGTTAGTAAACGGATATCTTGTCTACTATGCATGGGACTCAAGTTGACAAAAGCCAAACGGGATTTCTGAATCTGGCCTAAGATCCAGTCGGACAGCAACGTACTAAGGCTGATGAGACTTTTAAATTAGGCGGTCATCGTACGCTCAACTACCTCACTACCTGTTCTTAGTTTCGCCATGACGCACACCAGTCCCTTAAAAACATTTTGGATTTAAAGATAAAGTGGTCCATACCAAATATGTTTGTACTGTTGCTTAAGATGATCAGAAGACGTTTTCGCCAAAATGAACTATTTCATCTGTGTATTCTAAGTCATTAAGTAAATCTTCTGGTAGAAGGTGGATTCCTGAGAGTTAAAACAATCAGTATTATCTTTATAAAGATGTGTATGATAAATTTAAATAAAAGTGAGAAAAGTGACAAACTTTGATTTTGAGTTAACTAAATAACTACTTTTCGCAGGTGTAGTAGTTGAAACACTTGGCATTTTCTATCACTTCTTCATCGACTTCCGTTTATGTAGTCACACTGTATCGTTAGCCTTCACTCAACAGAATTTGTAGCTCACAGCCAAGTAAATAGGAGTCTGTACTTCGTACCTAATTAAATGAACTGGTCAGAAACGACTAACCCTTATAGTAATATTGGCTAACAATCTGAGTTAATGAGGACTGGGAGGTTCTGATTGGCCATGTTTTGACGTAACTCTCTGAGAAAATAGACATATACTATAGGTTAAAACTGTGGGTTGATTTTAAAGGGTAAACATACTTATATGTGAAGGATATGAGTATATATTTGGTCCGATCAGACAATAGAAATTCCATGCTCAATCCTAGTTTTTTCGCTCAAGTAGCCGGTTTAGGCTAGAAAGCATACACATCAGTAGCAGACTCGGAGAACCACGGAGGATAACAATGACGTATGTATTCAACTTAGTAGCTTAGTATAGTTTATTTTACTAAATATCAAGTCAGAATTATTCAGTGAAGTATACTAAGACTTTGAAGTAAACTGATTAGAGTTCGTATCTGTGAGAAATACATCAAGCATATGGTTTTTTCTAATTCTTTATTATTGGAGAGGATTTTATGATTAGTAATAATGTTTGGGTCTGGTTAAATAAATGAATAGAATGATGATCGTTAAATGATTTGCAATGATACAGTGTGATCGAGTGTTAACTGCTCGTATAGCCGAATTATCAACTCAAACAAGTTGACTTGATATGGTAGAGATGACTAAACGCTAGAAGAACAGTACATACTTGTTCGTACATAAATAATTAGCACCAAAATAAGCATGACTAGCTGTTTCCGATTTTGTAGAGGCCTTGCACCCATATATGACGAAGATCTACCAAAGGTGATAGCTTTTTTTACAAAATTTCCATTGTTATTATTCATACAGTGTGGGGAGAGCCCCCCTCTCAAAATGCTATCGTATGGCCACGTGTATATTGCCAGTGCCAGGGAATTCCTACTCACTGCTTTCTAGCGGTGGGGGTGTTATTTACAATATTCATACTTAGAAAAGCAGAAGTCCAGTGCTTCAACCCGGTCAATAGGCACAAGGGATTCATCTAGGGGAGTTGGAAACCCCTTTTCAAAGTAAAGGTGCACATGGGCCCAAGGATTTTGATGAGACAAATGGCGTACGAACCTAATCTTGGTCACCGGCTACCATGGGACTGTATACCAGCCCACATACAAGTTCAATGACTTGTGTATCGCATATTGTGACGTCCTACAACCAACCAATACGCGTGGACGATCTTAAGCGACTAATAAACATCATGGACTTGGAAGACATACTCTAGGCCTGACGGTTGGCTCCGAACGAAGAGGACGAACGCGAGACCAATGTTCACCTCCCGGAGATTGTTAAATCTCTCATATTCATATATATAAGACCAAATCACACAGCAGACCAATTTGGGTAACAGTATTAAGACGGAATAACAACATTAATAATAGGAAAACTAGAACCTGTGTTACACAAATAATTAATTCTAGTTTATGAGTGGCAGATGCTATAACAACAAATTACGGTTCAAATAAAAGCTTAAAACCAGGGTAATAAGAAAATAAAACCGTAGAAAAATAGTTTCGAAAGTTTTCAACCGCGCTTAACTATTAGAAGATTCAAGCCTTATATCATTTAAAAACAACAAATTCCATCTGCAAATATCCAAAGAATTTATTTTTTTAACACATAGATATTGGTACAAGGAGACACCAAATACATATGCGCCACACAGATCTCATTTGATATGTGTGAGGGCTGTGATATTGCCCGGGTGCCCAAACCGAAGCAGGTGGTTTTCTTAGGGGGTCACACCCGTAGCCTTCGACCTGAAGGTCTGATCCACAATGCAGTGGAGCGTCGCAAGGAGATGCATTCCCATGGTAGACGGTGACCGAAAATTAGTTCATACGCCGTTTGTTCCTTCAGGATAATGGAGCCCATGTGCACTATTGATTTGGAATCAGGCTTTTCCAACTCCCCTAGGTGGACTCCATGTCTACCAACCAGCTTAAAGCGCCGGACATTCGCCTTTCGTCCCCTCAATTTCGTAAACAACAGTAATGTTGCGAGAAGACAGTGAGTAGGACTTCCCTGGCAGAGGCTATATACGCGTCGCCATGTGAGGGCATTTGGAGAGGGAGAGCGGACTCACCCCACTCTCAGCCGTACCAGGGCAGTTTAGTTATAAGTAAACAAGTTACTACCTTCGGTTATGAAAAAAAAACGGTTCAAGTTAACTGATTAATGATAATAATCTGTGGTTCTGTGTTGTTACGTGATTAAAGAACTGAAATTCACATCTCTACAACACAGTAGGAATTTGTTTGCTATGATTTTTCAGTTTTAAATCAATTTGTGATACAGTACAGTCATCTTCCTTTTTCAGATAGTCAGTTTATCATAATCAATATAGAACCTGGCATATGTGTATATCGGCTTAAGTTCCCGATCCACAGCACAGAGAAATACCAGAGTAGTAGAAGTAGTCATAATACCAGTTGTGGTAGAAAACTTTGGTGATATAAATATGACTGGAGAAAAAATAAATTCTGTTATGACCTTGGATGTCTGACTTTTCTATCATACGATTTATCTACCAATCCGAATACGACTTATACGAATCTTCACACTAGGCCAACCAATGACGTCCAACCGGTGTGGACAGTTTAGCGTCCTTATTAGTCCTATGTCCTACGAGCCCTTCTACTTGAGTCCAGAACACAATACCAGCTTCCGAATCAGAGCAGATCGTTTATTTCAGGCATACTTGGTTTATATATCAATCAGACAGACCGCAACGTACCATAAAATAGGAAATAATATTTGTACACAAATAAGCCCAAAAAGTGGCTGTGAATGTGGGAGGCAGTAGGTAATAAACTGAACATAATTTAAGAACCGTAAATCGTACAATAATAAATTATAGGCCAAAATAAAGCTTATAATAAGAGGGATATAAATATACATAATGTAATTGTTGAGTAGTTATACAATAAGAATATTAGTCCGTGAATAGTCCTCGGAAGCTGCATGTAATTTAATCTTCACAGGATATAACAAATTCATAAAATGGGAAGGATAAGATAATTTTGAAACACGTAGTCTAAGGAGCAACAAACAACAAATGCATCTGCGCTAATCAGACTAATTCCAAACCAAGTCACTCACTTCTGGTTACGACAATCGCACGGATCCCAACCGAGCTGACTGCATTTACCAATATGGCCCAGACCAACTGCGAATGAATTCATAAACTGTTGCTATGTTTCGTTTTGGGGATCCTAGGTTTCTTCCAACCCATCCCTGAATTCACCAACATTACCCTTGGAGGGGGGTAGTGGTTGGGGATACGCAATATGACACCTAGACTTCAGTAAAGCTGATGGTTATTGCTTTCTATTAAAATTCTGTGAAATTCCCGTGGTTATAGCCCACTACTTAGCTTTAGGTATGTGTTTTCGAATATCAACTAGTATAAAGTCCTAAGTTTATGGTATGTTCTTCTAAGTGTTCCGAAGTCACTCCAAATGCATGATTGAATTGATTATTTACAATTAATGATTTTCTCTCGTGTTCCTTGATTTAATTTATTCAACAGTGCATGCTTTCTAAAATTTCAGTCGGTCTGTTCTATAGATAAAAGGAAACCAAGATTATGTTTTGAGAGTTACCAGAAGTAGCCGAATATGAATGAATGAAACTCACGTTTATGCTTGTCCCAACTAACCCAAACAAATATGTTGGTAGTGACTTTAGGAAGATGACCAATTTACTTACTTATTCAAAAAACACTGTCTATACTTTCATTTCTTACCATATGACCTTGGAATGTCTTTTAACTTGTCTAAGCTTGTTCAACAAGTTAAATTCCCCAACATTGTTGTGACGTGGCACAATCAGAAAGCCGGACAAAAATCCTTTGCTATGTGATTACAAGTTACTTGCAAAAGATAAGTAGTGTGAATAGTTGTGACAAGATTATCTTCTATTTACCATTCGTTAGTTTATGATTAGCTAATTTTCCTGGGCGTAATGGAATGAAAATTCCCCTGTTCACTTTAAAGCGATTTCCCTTCGAAATTCTTCGTCAGCGAGAGTAGTTTATTGTCACTTTTCAAACTGAAGCTTACAAGTGCGATTCCTATAATCATAACAATAAGACGCGGAAGGTGACGTGTGATCATATTTCAGGGTAGGGGAAGAAATAATATCATAGATCTCTCTATTTCTCAATTTAATGTAAGCTGTCATTGGGAATAACTGAATTACAACTTAGTGGCATTCGAATGATATTGTACGCAATATGAGGACAAATCATAGTTTCAATACTGTTTGTAACGTTATGGACGCTAAATTCTGAGAAAGACCAGAATAAAATTACAACAGCTGTTCATTGTATCCTGGTTTCCAAGGGTCCTATGGTTGAAATCAAACGATTAACAATATCTAAGAATAAAATAATTTTATTCATAACTGAAATGAAATTTATTATTGTACATAAAATAATCTTGATCAAGTCTATCACTTGTCAATTCACGTCTTGATCCTACATTTTATTACTAGAAAGTCAGCTACTGTATCGTACCTTTTTCTTTCATGTTTAATACATGAATGCTAATCAGTTGGACGATAGAGATTTATAGTATGTTATGTTCCCTGGCTAACTAATTATTCATTTACGCTGTAATGAACGAGAACACAAGTGGGGACAATCGGATGTATTTTAATACAACATTACAGAATATCTTAGTAAAATCTGAGAACCATACAGTAAATAATTCATTTGCACAATGTCAATCAATCATCTCAAGCATAACTGTTCCTCCTGCAAAATGTGGATCAATCACATCAGACTTCATTGTTCTTTCGTTTCCACACCGATAATTCTCTGTTCTTGTTCTCTTTCCTTCGATCTTCTGCCACCAGACGTTTTAGATGGTGGCTGGAGGTAGTCAACAGGAAACCCTGGACCCGGGTTTCGTGCTACTTGGCACTCGTCAGCAAGGTGTACCTGTAATCTTAGAGAGAACTGATGCTCCCTGGCGGATTCGATCTCGTGTCACCCAGTTTCTCAGTCAGAGACGTTACCACTGAGCTATCCGAGCCGTGACTAACCTCCTGTAGGACTGAGATGTAATCACAATTGATTGATAACTGGGTGGTGATCAATGTCATGGTTGTCTAGTCCTTATTAGTGCAGATCGAATGCTATCGATCATGTTGCAATGTGGCCACCAGTCTAGGTGACTCGACACTGCGGGCACTATGTATTGAGATTTAGATGGTGGTTGGAGGTAGTCAACAGGAAACCCTGGACCTGGGTTTCGTGCTACTTGGCACTCGTCAGCAAGGTGTACCTGTAATCTTGAGGGAACTGGTGCTCCCTGGCGGATTCGATCTCGTGTCACCCAGCTTCACAGTCAGAGACTGGTGGCCACATTGCAACATGATCGATAGCATTCGATCTGCACTAATAAGGACTAGACAACCATGACATTGATCACCACCCAGTGATCAATCAATTGTGACCAGACATTTTATTTATATCTGTTGATATCAGTAGAACACACCATAATGCTACTAACAAGACATGAAAATATGACATTATGTTTCATTTTTGCAGTGTTTAAAATTTTCAATTGCCGTCTCACTCAGTATGTTTGATTTCAACAGTAGCTCGTCATTGAACTAATGGTATTGATATAGACATTGAAAGATAACTTCTTTTTTATTGAAAACAATATTCCATGTGTTCATTATGACGAGTCGTCGAAAAGTGTGCGAATGTGACGTAAACTTATTGTTAATCATGATAGAATAGTGCATTTTATTTTTTGTTACTAGGACGAAACGGCCGTCCAATTCTTTCAGGTTTACCATGGTGATCTAGCTTCAATTGACTCATGAATTTAACTATATATATGTGGATATTATACTAAATTAGTAGTTGAATTCATGAGTCAATTTAAGCTAGACCACCATGGAAAACCTAGAAGCACTGGACGGCCGTTTCGTCTTAGTATGGGACTCCTCAGAAGTGCCGGCTCAGCTATCTAGAGGATAAGCGTGCGCGCACGAGGCCGATAGGTTCTGAGTTCGAGTCCCGCGAGTGAAGTCGTGAATGCCCACTTTTAAGGAGCCCCATACTAGGACGAAACGGCCGTCCAGTGATTCCAGGTTTCCGATGCTAGTCTACCTTCAATTGACTCATGATTTCAACTATTGTAATGACTAAAATCTCCACAAAACCCCTTCTGATTATTTATGTTGTAAAGCCTATTTGAATTTCATAGTAGGTAGACATTTTCAATTCTTTAGAATAGCTAGTCTTATTCTCATGTGTAATTCAATTGTTACATTAAATTTAATAAATTTTAAAATGATAACAAGTGAATTTATTAAGTTTAATATTCGGACTCAGATTCATCTAATTTAATTTAAATAATCCTGTATTATGAATAACCTCTATCCTATAATTACCATTAAATATTGGATTGAAGACCTTCTAAGTGATTGGCTTGAGTGACTATGTTTTCTATACGCAATTACTTATTTATTTATTTGAACACATATATATTGGTACACAGGGGTACCCCGACCGTAGCTGATACCTCGACGCGGTGGTCGGGCTTGCCTATCGTGATGACCCAACCGAGCTATATTGGCCGGAACATACGTTCCTACAGGTTCCACCATGCCAGGCAGGTCGAATGGAGAACAGTGAGACTAAAAGCAGCAACTCATGGTCTGAGGGCGAAGTCGTACTGCTGACTGTAGAGGGGTGTGATAGCAGTAAGGTGTATCCCTCGGACAACCAGCATCTGCAGCGATGCTGCTTTCTCACAAGGGAGGAAGGGGTTAGAAAAGGTTGACCCTAAAAATGTCACACCTCACCTTACCTCACTTATATCCGTCTCCGGCGGCAAGGCCCATTGAAGAACGGAGCTAACATATTAAAAACCTACCACGAAAAGACCGTGTCCGACCGGCCTCAAGCAGTTGTCCCTTGGGCTCTGCGGTCACGCTCCCAGGTCGTCAAGACCAACACTAATCCAATTTCTTTTGCAGGTTCCTTAAGAAGTACCCTTCCACGATGTGGGCAGCCGAGAAGTGACATCAGCCCTCACACCCGTAACAGCACACGTGACCATGTCGGCCACATTCAAATCCCTCCTAAACCTCCAAATAAATCTCTTATCTCCATGACTAACCCTCCTCACGTCTCTTTATCACCTCGCACCGCTAGGGCGAACGATTCAAGTACCCGGAACGTTATTCCTGTTCTGCTGAAAACACTCTCAAAACTACACGTAGGAGCTTTTAACGTACGAACACTTTACCAAATAGGACAGCAGGCTTCCTTAGCTAAAACTTTAGAATCTCGCGCCATCGATGTGTGCTGCGTCTCCGAAACGCGCATACAGGATCCGAGTAGCGTCATTCATTTAATCTCACCATGCCAAAATAAAGAACCGACTCGATTTACGCTTCGTGTATCTGGAAGCCCTGATTCTGCTTCCCGTGGCCTCGCCGGCGTAGGTATAGCATTGATTCCTAGGGCAGAACTAGCTCTCTTAGACTGGATCCCAGTAGACAGCCGTTTGTGCGCTGTCCGACTGAACGGAACAGTAAGGATCCGGAAAGATAGGGACACTCGTCGTTGCCTCTTCGTCGTCTCTGCCTATTCTCCCACTGACTGCAGCGCAGATGATGTAAAAGATGAGTTTTACAGAAAGCTCTCCGACCTTCTCCGAAAAGCTAAGCGCTCTGATGTAGTAATAGCGGCTGGTGACTTTAATGCTCAAGTGGGTAAACTAAGCGATAGGGAAAGACACCTAGGTGGATCTTATGGTGTCGTGGCTCAAAGAACAGATAATGGCGACCGTCTGTTGCAGCTATGCTCAGATAACCGCCTGTTCCTTGCAAATACTAACTTTAAGCATAAGGAAAAACATCTTTTATCATGGCGACCCCCTAATTCGTCCCAACGTTGGACCCAAATAGATCACATCGCTATCAGCCACCGATGGAGGAGCTCGATAGAAGACTGTCGCTCATTCTGGAGCACATGCTTAGATTCAGATCATGCTCTAGTGCGAGCGCGTATTTGCTTGCGTCTTACTGGACGTAGGAAAGACGCTGCAAAGAAACCTCTTAGGAGCCAAGAGTTTATTTCAGGAACAACTAGGAAAACAGTTAGGCAGCCACGTATGTGATGCCCATCGCCTGGCAGCATGGAATGATATCCGAAAAGCTGTGGAAACAGCAGTGATATCTGCAAGTACAGTAAACCACAAGGTTATGGAGAAACACTGGATCTCAGCTGCATCTATCGCACTGATAGATGCTCGGAAACTCATTCCACCTGGCTCTGAACATAACGAAGAGCTGGGTCAGCTTAAGCACAAGTTGACAAGAAGTCTACGCAATGATCGTGAAGAGTGGTGGGTAGCGAAAGCAAGAGAGACGGAAAAGGCAGTGGCAATAGGTAATAGCAGACAATTGCTCAGACTTGTGAAGGAAACCGACTGTTAGCGAAAAAATCTCAGAGGAAGTTGGACATATCATACATTCTCAATCCAGGAGATTGGATCGATGGGCAGAACACTTTAGGGATCAGTTCAACTGGCCTTCAGTCACACTTCGGTTTGCCACGATCTCTAGTCAACCTGAATGGCAAGTTAATGTAGGTCCTCCGTCCCTTTACGACGTTGAAAAAGCCATAGAACATCTGAAGCGAGGGAGAGAAGCAGGCCCTAATAGGTTTATTCCTGAGATTTTTAAGGATGGTGGTCCAGTATTAGCAGTGAGATTAACTGAGGTCTTAGGTAGAATTTGGGAACTGGACGTAATCCCATCTGACTGGTCTCAATCACTGATTGTGCCAGTCTATAAGAAAGGACAAAAGTCCTCTTGTGACGATCACAGAGGAATCAGTTTGACTAATATAGTGTCTAAAATATTAGCTTCAATAATACTTCGATGCCTGACCAAAGCTCATGAAGAACAGACTAGAGAAAATCAGGCTGGTTTTCGACCTGGACGTGGTTGTATAGATCAGATATTCACACTACGTCATGTCCTAGAACACAGACACAAATTTAGACGCCCCACAATCGTAGTATTCCTCGACCTTAATGCCTCGTTTGACTCAGTTGCTTGTGAGGTTCTATGGCAGTGTTTGTCACTGAAAGGAGTACCAAAGAAGTACATTAACTTTGTAAAGGCTCTCTATTCGAACACAACTGGTAGAGTGAGAGATTATGGCGAACTGTCATCAGAATTGATTACCTCAGGTGGTGTTTGTCAGGGTTATCCGCTCTCTCCATTCTTGTTTAACTTTGTCGTTGACGTGGTTTTAGAAATAACACTTTTCTGATCTAAATTTCCAGGGGTTGAACTTCTAACGGGATATTCACCAGTTGACTTAGAATATACAGATGACATAGTTTTATTTGGTGAAGACGCTGACAAAATGCAGTCTTCTGACCACTCTATGCAACAACGCATGCATGTTCGGGATGCGATTCTCCCTCTCGAAATGCAAAATGTTGCTTCAGGATTGGGTTGCATTGGCACCCGAACTAATGATAGGGAGTGAAGTAGTTGAGCGTGTCGACCGCTTCACTTATCTTGGAAGTCTCATCAG
This sequence comes from Schistosoma guineensis, assembly GCA_944470375.2. Taxonomy (NCBI): domain Eukaryota; kingdom Metazoa; phylum Platyhelminthes; class Trematoda; order Strigeidida; family Schistosomatidae; genus Schistosoma; species Schistosoma guineensis. The sequence goes on from OX103893.1 coordinate 17,021,285, forward strand.
CCCTTGTGGTCTGGTGTGTGACAAAATCTCAGCAGGGATACAGAAGGCTCGACTAGCTTTTGCCAACTTGCGTCATTTATGGCGTAGGCGAGATATCCGTCTATCAACCAAAGGACGTGTTTACTGTACAGCAGTTCGTTCTGTCCTATTTTATGGCAGTGAAACATGGCCGGTAAGAGTAGAGGATATTCGTAGGTTACTAGTTTTCGATCATAAGTGTCTTCGGAATATTGCTCGTATATCCTGGGACCATCGAGTAAGTAATGCAGTTGTTAGGAAACGGGTACTAGGTAAGGATGGCAAATCAATTGATGATGTGGTGAAACTTGATCAGTTGAGATGGCTTGGACACTTGTTACGTATGCCCAAACACCGACTGCCTCGACGTGCTATGCTCAATGGTATAGGAAGAGATTGGAAGAAAGCTAGGGGTGTTCAGACCAAAACATGGCACAAGTCCATGAAGTCACTGACAAGTGAACTGAGTCATGTTGGTAGGTGTGGACTACGTGGTTGGGGACCACGAGATGATAGCAACCGATGGTTAAAGACCCTGAATGACATGTCTCAAAATCGTTTGCAATGGCGGAGATGCATCCACTCTTCGTGTTCTCCCAAATTCTAATCTTCTGAATTATTCATGTCCCTTATTTTCTTTTCAAATTTAATTTACTGTATTGCACTCCTTGAATAACATCTTCAAACCCTAATGTTTCCGATTACTGCTTATACTCTTACTACCTCTACCACTACGGGATTTGAATCGACAACTACATCTCTGTGCTAATGCGGTGTGGCAACTTGAACTAATGTATGTACGTATGAAGTTCTACGTTTGTACTGACTGATTGACTGACACGGGGGTGCTAAATACATGTGCGTCACACATGTCGATTGATTTGTGTGTGGTCTGCGATACTACCTGGTTGCGCAGATGGAAGCAGGTGTTTTTCTTAGGGGGGCCATACCCCCAGCCTTCTACCTGGTGCACAAAGCAGTGGGGCAATGTTAGATGATGCAGTATCATGGTAGCCGGTGGCCAACAATTGGTTCATATGCCGTTTTTTTATTCAGAATCCTGGAACCCATGTACACCGTTTGTTTGTAATTAGGGTTTTCCAACTCTCCTATGTTCCATATCCGCCAATTCGGTCAAAGCACCGGACATACACCTTTCGTCCTCTCAATTTCGTAAACAATAGTTATGCCATGAGAAGGCAATGAGTAGGAGTTCTTTAGAAGTGACTGTATACTCACGGCTGTATCAGAGCATTTGAAGATGGAGAGCTGACTCTCCTCACTCTCAACCGTACCAGAGCATTTGTGGACATACACAATTATTGATAACTTGGCACCTTAAAATATTCTATATTTTTACAATCTACAATGATAAATAAATTGTTTATTTATTTGTTTATTCCATTTTTTTTTGACAATTTCACTTTTACTCCACTGATTATTAATTCATAATTATAAAAATTTTCAAGTTTATTATTTGAAGCATTATAACACTTTTTGTGTGCAGGTGTGTGTTTGTGTGTGCACGTGTGTGAGCATGTGTGTGTGTGTGTTTATGTGTACATAGTGATCTCACTTTCTGTTGTGCTTAACAACGAATCATTTAAAGAAGTAATGGAGATTTGTTTATTCTTTTTTTTCTGCATAAGTTTTGTTTAGTAATATACAAATAAGAATTTAGTTCTCTCGTTCTCTCTTTCTCCTTCCCTCTCTCTCTCTCTCTCTTTCTCTCTTTCTAGTTGGTTGATATCAATGAATAACAATAAAGATAATAAATAAAAAAAAGAATTTTTGCACTATGTACACAATTATTGAATGAAACTATTAATTGTTTGTTTCTATTTAATATCTAAGGTCACTTTACATTATCATAGAATTGGTTAGAAACCATCTCCCCATACACTAAAAACATCAACTAAATTAGATTAATTATTCAAATATTGATTATTAATGTAGATATTTTATAAGATGAAGTTGTTGTTTGTTTGTTTTTATTCAAGGATAAATATCGTTTTTTATTCGATGTTTTATTTACAAACTATTTGACAAATTTAACAAATAAGAATACAATAGAGAATTATTATTATTATTCGTCAGTCAGTCAATCAGCTACAACGTAGGATCAGGCACATATACGCATCGGTCCAAGTTGCCATACCTCATTAACACAAAAACAAGATGAACACCGAATTCATAAAAGTAGTTAATTCAGAGGTGGTAATATATAAAAGAAAGATTGTATGTAAGGAGATAGTACAGGAAGAAAGAATTAGTTCGCAGAAATAGAGATATGAAGTGATTTTAATCTCTTAGTTTACGGGAAGACAGGGAGTGTATACACCGACGCCATTGTGATCGATTCTGAGCCATGTCACACACAGTCTCCAACCATTGGTTACGACAATCAAGTGGACCCCAACCAGATAGTCTGCATCTACCAACATGGTTCAGACTAGAAGTTAGTGACTTCAAGCACTGATGCCACGTTTTGGTTTGGCCGCCCCTAACTTTCTTCCAACCATCCCCTACACCGGTTAGCATTGCACGTCGTGGTAATCTGTGTTCAGGCATACGCAACACATGGTCCAACCATCTCAGTCGATGAAGATTCATAACCTCATTAACTGATTTACCATCATTCCCTAATACCCTACGTCTAACCTCACTATTACTTACCCGGTGATACCAGCAGACGCCAGCAATATTTCTGAGGCATCTGTGGTCAAGTACTAGTAGCTTACGAGTGTCTTCTACTCTTAATGACCATGTTTCGCTGCCGTAAATCAAAACAGAACGGACTGCCGCGCAGTATACTCGTCCTTTTATTGATAGACAGATATCTCGCCTTCGCCGTAGGTGACGTAAGTTGGCAAAAGCCAAACGAGCTTTTCGAATCCGTGTTGATATTTCGTCCGACACCAACCCATTAGGGCTGATCAGACTTCATTATTATTAGTGGTTTTATTCACTTGGTCCACTGGAATACTGGGTACTTGTGTGGTTGAGCCACAGGATCGAGCTGTACTATTCAGATTGTAGCGTTAAAGTTTATATAGTGTTTGGTTCTCATGTAATGCGGGATTGAACTGTACTGTTAGGGTTATAAAGTTTAAGCATAGGCGGTGTCTGTATCTAATATTAAATAATATTGAGCTGTACTATTTGGGTTGTCACGTGAAAGTTTGGATGGTATCCGGTTCTTTTGAAAACTAATGTAAAATTATTCTGGCTCACAACTTTATTCAATATTATATTTTTGGTACAATATAGAATAATTCTCAGCACAAAGTATTTCAAAAAGTTTCCTATTTTATTTCCTGATCGATCCTTGCGATAAATATTGAGTGATCGCCAGTTAGATGTTAGGAGTTCGAGAATCGATATCTGAATCATGTGTATTCTTTTTGCTGCATATTTGTCAGCAACCAAGATGTCTCTGATTGTACTTTTATGTAAATTGTACTGTGAAATGTCGTTAACCTTTTACAAACACACTTGAATAGGTTATGAGATAAATAGGCCAAATGATATCTTAAAGCAAACAAGAAAACAGATAACTTGTTAAAATATCTAGATGACAAGAACAGTTATTTAAGCAGGCTAACTTTGGAACGTGTGTCATTCTCTTTCAAACCATTGAATTCTGTTATTTAATGAATCCTTAGTTTCAATATTATAAGTATATGCTATTGTTATTATCTACGATTGTGAACACCAAGTTAAAACTAGAGAACGTCCAAAATAAAGGGATGAAGAATAATTAAACTTCAGTGAACTCTAACTGGAAGTCTGTACGAACGTGTAGTTTCTTTGCTCAATAGAAACTGATGTTACAACAGACCATAATACCTGTGATTCATTAGATTCTCTATATCTGTATTATTATTTCAATAATTGGGATCATGAGTCGATTGAATCTAGACCACCATGGAAAACCTGGAAGCATTGGATGGCCGTTTCGTCCTAGTGTGGGACTCCTCAGCAGTGCGCATCCACGATCCCGCCTTCCTCCCGCGAGACTTGAATCTAGGACCTATCAGTCTCGCGCGCAAACGCTTAACCATTAGACCACTGAGCCGGTACTCCTGAGCTAGTATCTAACGATGTTAATGTCTAACTTCAACCAATCCACGAAATTGCGCCACCGTACAACATTGTCTTCAGTGGGTTACTATCTCACAACTGATCCGGTTGAAATCCACTGGTCACTGCTTCTCACTAGAACTCCAGGATATATATCTTGAGCTCAGTCACTAGTGAGCATATGTTGATTAGTATCGGAAGGAGTTTTGTTGAGATCATCAGCTTTATTCAGTATTATATTTTTGGATGCAATATAAACTTCTTAGCACAAAGTGTTTCAACAAGTTTCCGTTGCTTATTTCTTGGTTGATCCTGACGATTAATATTGGGTGATTGCCAGTTTGATATGTTAACAGTCCAGTCAATCGACATCCAAGTTATGTACATTATTTTCACTGCATATTACCAGCAACTACGATGTCTCTGTTTGTACGGTTTTTATAACATGTACAATGAAAGATCGTCAACTTTTCAAAAACACTCTTGAATAGATTATACAATTAGTTGATATCATGATGTATTAGAACAAACAAGCAAAAACAGATAACATTTTGAAATATCTAGATGACAAGAACAGATATCCCAGACATTCAAGCAGGTCACTTCTATATCATAAGTCAAAGAAAAATGTTTTATAGAAGATGAATTATCATTATACTTATTCGACTTATATATATTTAGCATCAATGAATTAAAATATAGAGGATATTTGAATGTAATTAAATATCAGCCTGTAGTATTGAACAAAATAGATCTTTCATTGAAACTTTTAAACTTCATCTCATACATTCATTTGGTATTGTTTGGCGTGTATCTTCCCATTGAGGTTTAAGACTGCAATTGATCAGTCTGTTATATTGGCCTCTGTGCATACTGTGCGTATGCCTTGATATTGCCTTAATTCACAAGCTTTTTGTAAGCAATGATGGATAGTGGCTAGCAGTGGAATCCAGGATGCGCGTTTCGTACTATTTGGGACTCATCAGCTGGATGTACCTGCATCTCAGAGTTGATGTTCACTCTGGGACTCGAACCTAGTACCATTCGCTTCAAGCGCTATCACGTTATTCACTCAGCTACTGAGTCCTGATAGCCATACAATTAGAATAATTTACCTCATAGATGCTAACTCCATATCTTCATTGATGAGCAAAAGTTGATACTATTATTTTTCTTAGGACTTGAACTCTTATCATACTTAACTACTTAGATTTTGTTTAACAAGTTTTATGAACGAAATGTTTATATTTATTAATAGAATGATAGTAATCACATTGATTGTCACAGTAATCTACTAGAAATGAGATGTCATTATAGTAATAATAATAATGATAATAATATTGAAAATTTATTTTTATTTATTGATTTAAACACATAAATATAGGTACAAAAAGGCACCAAATAGATATGCGCCACATAAATCATTCGATTTGTATGAGGGCTAGGATACTGCCCGAGTGCTCAAACCAAAGCAGTTCGCTAACTTAGGGGGCTACATTTGGACCGTTCTACCTAATGGTCTAATCCAAAAGGTAGTGGAACAGTGTCAAGAGATGTAGTCTCATGGTAGCCTGTGACTAATAACTGGTTCATATACCATTTGTTTTCTTAGGATTCTGGAGTCCATGTACACGATTGGTTTGTAATCAGGGTTTTACATTTCCCCTACGTGGATTATTCATATCCACTAACCCGGTTAAAGCGCCGAACATTCGCTCTTCGTCCTCTCAATTTCGAAAAGAAACCCCTGCCGCTAGAAGGCAGTGATTAGGAATTCGTTGGCAGTGGTTTTATTCACATGGCTATGTGAGAGTATTTCGATAGGGAGAACTGACTCTTCTCATCCTCGGCCATACCAGGCCATTTGAGAGCTTTATTGGACATAACAAATGAATCCAATAGAACCTTTCTAATTTTATACTCGTCAAAAAAGAAGTAGTTGATAAAATTACATCAGTTTTTTTCAGTCAACTATAATCTGTTTATTAATACAAGGTATTCTAAAGATTACTGAATAGTTCAATCCGTTATCAAACAACAATTATCATGTTCTTACTTAAAGAATAACTTCAATGAGTAACTACTGAAGGGGACTTAAACCATATTGGATATCAGACAATTATCAACAAAGATAGTGAATAATGTTCATGTAATATTATGAATTAATTAAAGTTAAAAAATATAAACCACTAAGTGAAAACTTACTAATCTGACAATTTGAACACTCAACATGAGCCTTGACAGTCCTGGGTTCAATACTTGATAAAATTATGAATGTATACTGACAAAGAGTATCATACACACAAAAAAGACCTAAAATAAAAGACAATCGTTCATTACATTGTAGTTGTTAATATTTGTTTAATCAATATAGATCCTAATCTCAATATGATTCCTTATTTGGAATACTTAAAGGAATCAATGAACATATCAAATAGGAAATAAAGAGTTTTTAACTAGAAAATTCATTTCATGGATATATATATATATATATATTTATTCCAAAAAAAACCAGAAAAGAAAGAAAAAATGTTTCCTACAGATTTCATGTATATTTCTGTGAACGTTTTGTGAAAATATTCAATTCACAGCTCGTGGAAACAAGAAATCTTTCATAAACAGTACATACGAGTACATGTGTGTGTGTGTGTGCGTGTGCGTGTATGTATATGTAATTAAAATATTTCATTGTATTGTTCTGAACTCCAAGAACCTTTGTACTATTCCATAAATAATCAAATATTATCCATTTTTATGTTAATGAAATCAATGTATACCAATAATAGTCAACTAGAAATAGATATTACAGAAGTTTCATTAATATTTAATACAAAATAAACAAAACAAGCAAACAGACAAACAAGCCAACAAAATAGAAAATATACATGGATACAACATAACTTTAAATCATTGTGATTTTAAGAATAGATCTTATTCATACACCCCTCTCCCTCCCTCTCTCTCTCACACACACACACATAGATTCACATAAACATGGATAAACAAAGGTCCTTTGTTTTTTAAAATACAGTTTAGGGATAATAATTTTTTTTGAATTTTTATGTTTGTTTGTAACTGGGTGATATGTTTTTTTGTTTACCTATAGATAGTTCTGAAGAAATTTTCAAGGTAATTAAAAATCTTAAGTGAAAAAAAGTTTGTAAAGTACCAAGAATGATAATAATAATAATAATAATAATAATAATAGTGAATTAAGTCAATCATAAAATCTGGCAGTATGAGACTATAATTTATGGACGATAGTTGAACAACACTAAAGTGACCTTTGGGCTAAATGAGAAATTTCAATCAAGTATGAAAGAATAAAGATGATGATTTACAATTGATAGTTAAGGATAAGGATTAGATTTAAGGTTGTTGTTGTTTTGTTTTTCATCATAAACTAACATCAGCTAAAATATCAAAAACAAATTTCACATTGAAATCCAAGATCTACTATCATAAATCATCTGATGGGTTTATCTATAAATTATAGTCTCACTTAAAACAGCTAAACTCCGCCTGGAGGAGGAAGAAATCAATAAGAAGTGCTGGAAGTGGATAGGACAAACATTGAGGAAAGCACCCAACTGCATCACAAGACAAGCCCTCACATGGAATCCTCAAGGCCAACGGAGAAGAGGAAGACCAAAGAACACATTACGCCGGGAAATGAAAATAGACATAAGAGAAATGAACAAGAATTGGATGGAACTAGAAAAGAAGGCCCAGGACAGAGTGGGTTGGAGGATGCTGGTCTGCGGCCTATGCTCCATTAGGAGTAACAGGTAACAAGTAAGTAAGTTAAAACAGCTAACAAATATCATTGATATCATTGAATACTCGGATCTTTATCTTAATTATATACTTATTGTCTTATTCATTCATTTTCTTAGCTACTTATTATTATTATTTTAATTGAAAGTAATGATAACTTTGGTCAGAAAGGTTTGGAATGTATCATTGAGTCAGATAAGCAATCATAATAATAATAATCATAATAATGCTAAAAATAAAATCAATAATGTTCTATAAAAGAATCAAACAGATCAAACAGATTGTTCCTATTATTGATAAATCAATATTTTATCATTTATATTAATGAAGTCCTAAAATATTATCAAGATCATCGAAATTCATTTTATGATCAAGCCATTGTTGTTGATGATGTGTTTGTTCTAATGAATTATTATGATGATGATTATGATTCATATTCTCTTGTTCTATATCATTATGATCATTTATATGATTGAAAGGAATTAAATGATTATTATTATTATTATTATTATGTTTATTTATTGAAGTGTTTAATTGGAATTGATGAAAAAATGCATCATCTTCATTAAGAATACTATTAGTTTCATTAGTTTTAGAATAGTAATTTAATTTAGATATCATTGAAGATGTTGGTGGAATTGATGATGATGATGATGAGGATGGTGAAGATGATGATTCAATCATTTCTGTTTGATTCGTAATCGATAATAATCTTGGTGATAATATTGTTAAATCAGATGATGATGATAATAATGATAATGTTTGATTTAATGATAATTCATTTGTTAATAAATCAGATGATAAAGAATTTACATGTAATTTTACTTGATTTATATCATTTTGTTTATTATTTAATACAAGGTTTTCAATAATAGGATTAATAATATCACTAGTGAAGGTTCCATCAATTCTTTGATCAATTCCATTGTTTTCTCTTCTTATTAGTACTTCATCGTCGTCATTGTCGCCGCCGCCGCCACCGTCATCATCGTCGTTGTTGTTTTCTTCTTCTTTTTCTTTTTTTTCTTTATTTTCTAATTCATTTAATGTAGAATTAATAAAATTAGTCATTGATTCTGATAAACTATCATGATTTATATTATTTATATTTGAATGATTTGACCACCAATCATTAGTTAAACGTGAATGAACATTATGAATAGTTAAATCTAATGGATCTATTAATTCATCATTATCAAAATCATTTATTGGTGGAATTTCATTTAATCCACTAGCTTTTGATAATTCTTCTACAATTAATCCATTATTATTATGATTATGATTATCATTATTATTACTATTATTATTATTAGTATTATTATGATCATCGTTCAAGTCAAAGGATGAAATAGATGAAGTCGACGTATAATAGAAATGATCATTTAATATAGAATGAGTTTCTTGATCATTAAATAATGCTTGCAGATCACATTGTTCTTGTTCAGTTAAATTTAATGGAGATGAATGAATAGAATGATGTAATATATTATTTCTTAATAAATTATTATTATTATTATTATTACTATTAATATTATCATTAAAACTAATTGAATTCAATGATGTATTCAAATAATATTCATTATCAATGAATAATGTTAAATCTGTTGTTGGTTCCGGTAATAATTCCGATGGTGATGATGTATAAAAATCAGATAATTCTGATGATGAACTAGAATTGGATTGAGTTGTTTGATCAATATTAAGATATATATTTGATGATTTATTCAAATCTATTAAATGATTTTCTATTTGATTAATACATTTACGTTTTGATGAATTGATGAATTGATTATTATCATTATCATTGATAATAAGATGATCATGATGATCTTTTCTTTGATAATTATTGATTTCTGATGATAATTTTGATATTGAATTATATGATTCAATAAAATCAATTAAATCAGGTAATTTAGGTAAAGTTTGATTTTGCCAAGCAATTAAAAATTTATTACTAATTTTATTATTGATTAATTGATTTTGTAATTCTGGATTAATACGCCATAAATCACTACGACCATCTAATTCTTCTTTACGTTTAGGAACACGTTGAAAACAACGACTACATGTAAGATGTTTACGAATAATATCCTGATCAGAATAAAATGCCAAAAATGAAATTGAAATAAATATAATTGTTTGTAAATAGGGACAGTAGGATTATGGTTAAATTCATTCAACTAGTTATAATTAATACAGATCCTGAGTGATGTGTATTATTCCAAGTTAATATATCATACGACCACGATAAGATGAATTTGAATAGATGAAAAGCTGAGGAATCAACTGTAGTTACTTCTTTGAGGTGATGGTAGAAATTGGATATTATGACAATACAGTCAAGTTATGGTGACTAGAAAGTTCGTTATTCTAGCTTCGACTATATCAAGCATTGGGGGTCGTATTGTTGTCCAAACAGGGTGATAAGGGTAGTAAAGTATTCCCTTTGTGACAACTAGCGATTCCGTAGAAAAGGACAAGTCTTACCTTACCGCACAGATTTTAGTTACTGGTTGTCAAACCTTTAAAGTATAGAGCTCACATATCAAAAATTAGTAGAGGAGCTCTAAGTACTTGTCTCTCGAACCCAACGATCATGCTCCTATCACTCTACCACCGGCATTAATCCAGTTCTCTCTTCAGGTACTTCAGTAAGAAGTATATCTATACGCTTTAGGTAACTGAAATGTGACAACTGCTCATGTACCTCTAAAAACACTAGAGATTACTTGGTTGATAATAAAACCCTATATTTGTTAACTAGTAAATAAATTCCCATAAACAGCTTAATTCCATAGCCATTAGAGAGAAATTAACGCATAACAATTGTATCATGAAGTAACTTGCCAGTTGTATCTGATAATTTACATCAAGAAGGATATATATATATATATATATATATATATATATATATATATATATATATATATATATATATATATAAATCCGCCTGTAGGGTCACTACCGGTCCCAACCCCAGATAGAGGAAAAGGTAAGGGGATGGGGTCGGCAACCCCATCCCGTAGAAAACAACCTTACTAAAAAAAACTATAACCGTAATAAACAATTTAAACCGTTTAAACTGCCCTGGGAGTTGAATGATCTTCATTCAGAAGAATTATACTGCTTCATAATGGAAGCCAATATTCTTCGGAAGTCATGAGACCTATTACCCTTTTGACAACCAGAGAAACAATTTTTATAGGTACACAGAATGTTCAGACAATGTGGGAGACCTGAAGGACTAATCAAATAGCGACGGAAATGAGGAGATACGACTTGTCGGTGCTCGGAGTAAGTGAAATCCATTGAACCCAAACTGTACAGCAAAGGTTATGTGATGTAGAGATGCTGCCGTACTCCGGTATTGTAGAGGAAAATGCTCCACACACTCAGGGAGTTGCTCTGATCCTCTCCAAGGAAGCACGAAAAGCACTTATAGGATGGCAATCTCATGGATCCAGGATCATCAAAGCATCAATCAAAACAAGGAAGGAGCGGATTATGATGAATGTTATCCAGTGTTATGCACCCACCAATAATAGAAATGACGACGATAAAGGTCACTTTTAAGGGAGGCTGTAAACGATCATAACGAAGTGCCCGAGAAACAACCTGACGATCCTGATGGGATATGTAAACTTCAAAGTCGGAATGGTTAACAACGGTTATGAAGATATTATGAGACGACATGAACTGACTGGGAGAAAGGAATGACAATGGTGACAGATTTGCAAATTTTATTCATTCAACAAAATGGTTGTAGACGCCACAATATTACCCCAGAAACACACACAAAGCTCCCTGGGTATCACTGGATCACACTGCAGAGAACCAAATTGACCATATTCGCATCACTAAAAGATTCAGAAAGTCAATGGAAGATATGTGGACCAGGAGAGGAGCTGACACAGCTTCAGATCGCCACCTGGTTGTGGCCAAGACGAAACTGAAGCTAAAGAAGCGCTGGACAATTGGGAAAATAGCATTACAAAGGTTTAACACAGCTTTCCTTAGAGACACTGAAAAACTTGACGAGTTCAAGATAGCTCTCAACAACAGGTTCCAAACATTACAAGATCAGCACAAAGAAGAAGAAACTACCATGAAAAACAGCTGAACAGGTGTCAAAGAAGCACTAGCTTCAACGTGTCAGGGGGTTTTGAGCTGCTGGAAGCAACGTCATAAGGAATGGACATCTGTCGAAAACTTGGATAGGATTCAAGAAAGGAAGGACAAGAAGGCAGAGATTAAAAATGGCCAAACAAGAACAGAGAAAGCCAAGGCACAAGGTGAATATACAGAATTAAACAAGAGAGTGAGGACCTGAGTCAGACAAGGCTGATTACTCTCTCTCTCTCTTTCCCTCTCTTTATCTATCTGGTGATTGATTGGATTATGAAAACCTCCACACATGTGATGGGAAGCACGAAATACAATAGATAGCTTGGATATAGCTGGACAATAACGGCTTTTCAGATGACCTAACTCTTCTATCCCATACACACCAACAAATGCAGGTCAAGACAATCGGTGTAGCAACAGTCTCTGCATCAGTAGGTCTTAACATACCCAAGGAAAAAAGTTACATCCTCAAATACAACACACAGAACGTCAACCTAATCACAGTTGATGGAGAAACTCTGAAACATGTAGAATCTTTCACGTACGTGGTCAGCACCGTCGACGAACGAGTAGAATCTGATGCAAATATGAAGGCACGAATTTTCAAAGCAAGAGTTGCACTTCCACAATTGAAGAATATATGGAACTCAAAACAACTGTCAACCAATATCAAAGTCATAGTCTTCAATACGATTTACAAGACAGTCCTACTACATCGGGGTGAAACTTGGAGAAATACCACAACCATCATCAAAAAGGTACAGGTATTTTTAAAAAAATTTCTATGCAAGATACTGAATATCCGTTGGCCGGATACCATCAGCAACAGTCTACTGTGGGAGAGAACAAACCAACTTCGGGCTGAAGCGGAAATTAGGGAAAGACGTTGCAGGTGGATAGGACATTCCGGAAATCAACAAACCGAAGGGAAAAGGGAAAGAGAAATACCAAAGTACACATTGGATAGGGAATTAGAAGTAAACATCAAAAGAATGAACAGCGATTGTAAACAACTAGAAAGGATTGCTCCAAACAGAGTTTGTTAGAAAATTGTGATCAGTGGTCCTTTGCTACGCGAGCGATAACCTGTGTAAGTAAGTAAATAGGTAATATACATGTACATGCCGCTGAATAAGTTTTAAACTTAACCGCTATATTTCAATAATATATGAATGAATGATCACTAGGTGATGATCAATGTCAGTTTTTCTGATCTTTTGAGTGATGACTGAATTCTTTCCATCAAATTAAAATGCAGTCACTAGTTTAAGTGTGTTGAGATCTTGTTCACTATTCTGAGATATTAATTAAATGGTCGCAGCCGGCAGAAAACTTTGAACCTAAGGTTCACGCTAGCTGACACTTCAGGAAGACGTACTTATAATCTTTGGAAGACTGGTGTTATTTATTCGGTCCTAACATGCATCACTTAGGTCTATAGTTTTCTTCCGAATATTTTCAACTAACTAATAGGTCAGAACAGTTCATTTGATTTCTATTCACTTAGGTGAATGGCCACAATATAACTTGATCGATAGAATTCGACCAACACTAGAAGACTAGATAAGGATAAAAATGGTCTCTACTACACAGTGGCTAATGACTTGTAAATGTCTACATTCTAAAAGAGTTTAATCGAGAATCGAGCAATCCAGTGGTAACATCTGGCACTGGTAAAGTCCAATTTTAGGTTTTCCAACTCTCCTACATGGATCCTCCATATCCGCCAACCCGGTTAAAGCACCGGACTTTCACTTTTTTTCCTCTCAATTTCGTAAACAACAGTAATGCTGTGAGAAGGTAGTGAGTAGGACTTCCTTTGCAGTGGTTGCATGCACGTGGCCATATGAGAGCATTTCGAGATGGAGAGTTGACTCTTCCCACTCTCGGCCATACCAGGGCATTTGGGGTATCATTATACCATCATTATACTAATACATATTGTTATGTACAATCTTCAGATGTTAACCGATTGAAAGTGTAACAACAAATCGATCTTTAAACGAAATAGATTTGTAAATATTAGATAATATTTTTGAATATTGTGGTTTTAATAGACACTACTCGTTGAAGACTCTTGGTTCATCATCGATTTCAGATCATGTCCCTTTCAGAAAAATGTGAAAAACTTTTATGCTGCGTAACGAATTTAAAGGTTTTATGTTATTCTACCTGTGCACATAATTTTAGTTACCATCACCTTGTTATTCGTGTTTGTCTTTGAGTGATTTCGTTAGAAGATAATTGGCTAAAAGTACCAATATATTCTGTCACATCCAGTACATGTCCAGAAGCTGTCAATAGCAAGCCTTGAAACTGTAGGTTTCGATCAATCTTTGTTGGCATATATGTGTCTTATGAAGATTGTCTTAACAGCCGAGTAATACTAACCTTTCTTAGTGGTGATATTAGTATAATACGCGTTAAACAAGTCAGTAGCTAATTGAACTCAATATCCCAGTGAATAATGTGTTACATTTCTGAAATTAAAGGTACTTTGCTGAAACCACATTGTGAACATCATTACAGGGATACACTAAAATTCAGCTAATGAATATGAAATAGAGAAAAATGTGAATTTCATAACTAGCTACAATTTATCTCTTCTATAAAAGTTATGTAGGGTCGAATTTACTCGGTATTGTTTACTTGAATCTTCCCATTAATGTTTAGGACTGCAACTGAACAGTCTCTTATTGGCATATGTCAATACTATGCATATTGCCTCGATATTGCCTCAATTCACTAGCATTATAAGCTATTCTCATTTCTTTTCATTCAGCTAAAACGTAGGACTAGGCACATATGTGCAACTATCCAAGTTACCATACCTCATTAGCATAACAAGATGAACACCGAATTCATAAAAGTAGTTAATTCAATGGTAGTAATATATAAGAGAAAGATTGCATATAGGGATATAGTACAGAAAGAAAGAATTAGTTCGTAGAAAGAAAGATATGAAGTGATTTTAATCTCATAATTTGAGGAAAGATAGAGAGTGTATACACCGACGCCATTGTGATCGATTCTGAGCCATATCACCCACAGTCTCCAACCGCTGATTACGATAGTCGCGCGGACCCCAACCAGATAGTCTGCATCTACCGACATGGCTAAGACTAGAAGTTAGTGACTTCAAGCACTGATGCCACGAAAAGCATTATAAGCAAAAATGGATACTTAGAATGCTTGCGAATTAAGGCAATATCGAGGCAATATGCATAGTATTTACACATGTCAATAAGAGACTGATCAATGGCAATCCTAAACATCAATGGGAAGATTCAAGTAAAATAATATCAAGTGAATTGAACTTCACTGCACTGCACAAGCAGCAAGTGACTATCAGGATCCAGTAGCTAGATGGATAACGTGATGGCTTTGGAAGTGAGTGGTACTGAGTTCGAGTCCCAGGGTGAACATCATCCCTAAGATGCAAGTAGATTCAGATGACGAGTCCCAAATAGGACGAAGTGGCTCACGTTCTACATTCCACTATCCATCTTTGCTTAGAATACTGTGTAGGATCATTGATAAATAATATTAAAAAAGTTAAGAAAAACTCCAAACAAATTATTAATCCCTCTTAATCATACTTTCTTGTGAAACAGTACTCTTTATCCAGTCACAGCTAGGCAACAACAAAGTGATATGATAAAACGAAGTCAAAATTCGATTGGTTTACTCATTATGCGTTTTGTCCAAAATTACATCCGTTTTGATTCAATACGATGAGTACTCAATGTAGTATTTGTTACTGTTATCTCATATAATATTTTATTCTGTATAATATACGATATTCTTGTATTCACTTGACATGATTTGTTATAATTGAGTATTTTTCATATATGTGATTTCATCCTAATTATTAATCAAAGTGTGTGTAAAATCATTATATAAATGAATGTATTTTCGACTAGGGTTGTCGTCGTCGTGGTGGTGGTCGTGTTTTAGAGGTTAATATCTCTTCACCTATACCAGTCTTTGTGTACTTACTTTCTCGTCGTGGGAATTTCAAAAGTCCCTTATTTCGGGTATAAACGATAACCATTTCCGACAAAACAATCAGCAACAACCATATATGAAAAAAAGTAGCATTAAAAGAGCCAAAACAATCAGCATTCAATTCACAAGTTATAACACAAAGATAACTTAATAACAATCTTATTAACTATTATATGCCGATAAGCATAATGCATGGTAACTGTTGGGATTCATTTATGGACCAATGATATACGTATATTTCTATTGTATTATTGTTAAACAACTAAACTATACATATTCACGTCCCTCTTATTATGAGCTTTATTATGAGTTCTATTATTATACGATTTACCATTCTTGAGTTATACCCAATCTATCAATTACTATCTCCACACATTCACAATCACTTTTTGGCTAATATCTTGTACAAATGTTGTTTCACATTTTATGGTGTGATGTGGTCTGTTTGGTTTGTATATAAACCTTGTATGTTCAAAATACATGATTCATGTCTCAAAGGCTCGTATTAGTGTTCTGGACTTAAATGGCTGAGTTGGGCGAAAAGCACGATTAATCAGGAATCTAGACTGATCTTACATGTTTTATGCATCATTGGTTCAATCGATAAAATTCACTACTTCTTAATTAGCGGTTACAAGTTATAACATCAATCATTCAATGTTTATTTACCTGCCACCAATAATTATCATTTTGATAACGATAAAATGCAAAATGTAATTTAATCCAATCACATATATCATTGAATGTAATTTTATTCTTTTTTAATGACATCATTGCCATATAAATTAATGTATGTGAATTAAATAATGGTTTATCATTTGCATTATATTGATAGATCTCTTTCTCTTGTATAGATAATGTATCATATTTCATAAATAATTTATTATTCTCTGTTATATAATAATAATAACTTTCTATAGGAGTACTATGATTGATAGAATTAGTATAGTCAATAGTATTAGTATTACTATTACTATTAGTAGTAGTAGTAGTATTAATTTTTTTATAAATCACTTGACTACTATTATGATTGAATATATCAGTAGTTGATGAATTTATAATGAAATTTATATCTGTTAAATTCATTGATTGTTGTTGTTGCTGTGGATGATGATGATGATCATTTTTACGTAATTTATGATGTTCAAATCTTGAAATATTACTATTACGTAATGAACAGATATATGAATTGGGATTATTCACATTATTATTATTATTATTATTATTATTATTATTATTATTATTATTATTATTATTATTAATATTATGTAGATCATATATAGAATTTGTAGAAAATGGATCATTATCATTAGGATTTACATTACCAGTATTAACATAGACAGTGTTTAATAATCGTTGACAATCTATACTATTATTATTATTACTTCGTAATGCATTCGTTGTTGTACTAATGGGAATATGATCCAATTGAATAGGATTATAATTTGAATAAAAATTTATTGTATTATTTAAACATTTTAAAGGTGGATCTTTATATTGTTTATTAGTTATAGTAGTACTACTACTAATATAATTATTATGATTATTTATATCAGTAGTATGATCTATATTATTATGAATATTGTAAGTGAATCGATGTTTTGAATAATTATTTATATATGGAAAAGTATTATTTTCATTTCGATGTTGTAATCCATTAAATATTGTGAAATCATTTCGTTTATAATGATTTAAAGTTGGATTGAAATGAGAAACTTTTTGTGATGATGAATTCCATGTTGTCATTGGTGTTGTTATTGTTGTTGTTGTTGTTGTTGTTGTTGTCGTCATTGTTGATGTTGATGCATATACACTATGAGTTGAATTGATTAAATGTAATGGAGGTGTAAGAGGTGGAGAAATCGGTGAATTTGTAGATGTGAACTCGTGAATATTTAAAGTCTAATTGAAAAAAGACATTTTTATAAAAAGGAAAAGGGGAATTTA
The DNA here is from genome assembly GCA_944470375.2 of Schistosoma guineensis. NCBI lineage: Eukaryota > Metazoa > Platyhelminthes > Trematoda > Strigeidida > Schistosomatidae > Schistosoma > Schistosoma guineensis. The sequence goes on from OX103893.1 coordinate 17,039,243, forward strand.
TATTTCATTTGTATATATTTAAATTAATAAAAGAATATAAATAATCAAGATGAATGTCTTTAAAGTACACATCATATTTCATAGATATTAGATAGTCAGTTAGAAATAACTTAAGACAATAGTATAAAAATGAATCAGTTAACGTTGTCACACTCCATAAAAAAAGTGAGATAAAATTATTAGTATGGGGTTGTGGAGATTATTACGTTTTTGATTGAAATCATGAATTGATTGATATTAGACCACCATTAAAAAATCTGAAAGCACTAGATGACCGTTTCTTCCTACTGTGGGACTCCTGAGCAGTGCACATCAACGCTCCTGCTAGCAGGATTTCAACCCAGGGCCCTCGGTCTCCGCACGACCGCCTAACCTTTAGACTACTGAGTAGGCCGGCATTTAACGGTGTTAATGTCTAACTTTAATTAACCCATAAAATTGTGAGACCAATTTCCATTGTACTGTGGTAGATACCTGTCTCTACCCGACACAGATTAGCTCCACTGGTCACTACTCCTCACTAGAAATACGAGGGTTCTCGCGCGTGGGGCCAAAGGCCCTGGGTTCGAATCTCACGGGTGGAATCGCGGATGTCCACTGCTGAGGAGTCCCACAATAGGACGAAACGGCTGTTCAGTGCTTCCAGATAAATTTACTAATATAAATATCGAAGTGGTAGAAGTAATAATATCAATAAAACCAAGAAGATGAAATATCGAGCATAGAACTCCAGAACAGCAAATGAATTCACAGAAAAGAAATAACAAAATAATTTTGAAACTCAAATTATGAGGGTGAATAACGAGTAAATGAATGTACCCTACTCAGATCAACTATAGTTCTTACTACTCAATTTCTTTGACATGTAGACTGCAATTAAGTAGGCTGCACCTACTTATACGATTTAGTCTAATGATGAATAGTTTCATGGATTTGGGTGTTTTTAGTATTGTCCAATTTTGATTCTACTTTAAATAATACTGAATATTAACATGGACAAGAGTTGATAACACTTAACACATGTTTCAAACACTTTAGTCTATGAAAACGTTCAATCTTATTAGCCAATATTCTATGCTTGATAATTAACCTGTAACTGAATGTAACTTTATTCACTCGAACAATTCTTATCATATATCTATAACAAAATTCTTCTAGTTTTTGAATTTGCTCTACCTCCATAAGTCATGTTTCATGTATATTGGGGTAAAGTATTGCTTACTATAATCACTTTCTAGCAGGCATATGAATATCTTGTCAGTAGAACACGTAACATAAGTAGTCAAAAGATTTTTCTTAACGTTTCAGAACTTTCCTTCATAATTAATGTTTTAGGGACAATCAAATAGTTTTAACTAGTATAGTCTTTCCATTAAAGAATAAAATCTCTGTATGGATCCCAATCAAGAAGTTTAAATCGTTGTACACATTTCCATTCCAATAGTTAAGATCATGAGTCAATTGAAGCTAAACCACCATGGAAAACCTAGAAGCATTGGACGGCCATTTCGTTCTATTGTGGAACTCCTCAGCAGTGCGCATCCACGACCCTACCTCACGGGATTCGAACCAGGGTCTTTCCAGTTTCGCGCGCGAGCGTCGGACCACCAGACCACTGAGCTGTCATCCAACGCTGTTAATTAGGAACTATCAAGTAGTTTTAACTAGTATAGTCTTTCCATTAAAGAATAAAATCTCTGTATGGATCCCAATCAAGAAGTTTAAATCGTTGCACACATTTCCATTTAACAGTGAAATTATTTCTAAATAATCATTCATTTACTTTAATAATTAATTAATTACATAAAAAATATTTAACTGAACATAAAATGATCTGAATTCAATCTCTAATGATATGGTCATAAATATACAATTGATAATTTCATGCAATTAATTAGCCCCTCTGGGGCTAATGCCGGTCCCGAGCCCGGATAAAGGAGGATGGTTGGACATGAGGTTAGCGCCTCCATCCCGTAGAAAACTAACTCGCTAAAAAACACTAAAAACGCATGAATTTAAATAAAGCCAGAACAAATATAGATGCGGAATAATATGAATTCACTATATTTCATGGTTTCTCATTAACTGCTTACAATCAAATTTGTATTAGAATTTGACATTTAGATAAGAAATAATATGAAACAAATGAATGTGAAGAATTGGAATGACAAGGTCAGAGGTTATCTGGTGTTAGAATCAAGGAGATATTAAGGGTAGGTGATGTAATAGATGAGTGGATGGTGAAGATTTGTAGCTTATGTGGATGATTTTGATGGAGTTTTGTTCTCTGAACTAAATGGTCTAGTCGTGGAGCCTTCGTCGTTTTGCTGGACGACATCATTAGCACAAACTACAGGTAGAAGTAAAGTGTTCGAATTACTCCACATGTGGTTCACAGCTTGTCGTGTACACCTCGATATTCCTGATTGGAAAATTATACACTAACATAGGAACAAAAATCAAACCAATGGGAGACAGGTATAAGGTCAACAAGAACCAATCAATATCAAGGTGTACAGGACAAGCTGTGAACGACATGTGGGGTAATTCGAATACTTCACATCTACTTGTGGTTTGTGCTAATGATGTCGTTCAGGAGGACGATGAAAGTTCCACGACCAAACCATCCAGTTGAGTGGAGTTCAGAGATAGATAAGATAAATTTTGTGATAATTTTAAAGATAGTGAAAGGTTTACATAGGATTCATGGGATTAAAATCTGATAAGATGGGTTACATAATAATTTAAAGAGTTCGATATAATTTAAGAGGATCAAGTGAGTGGAAATATATGAGTGAAGGATTGGTTTTAGAATTAGGTACTCGAAGAGAAATATAACACAAACTTAACATTAATAAGAAAAAAATAACTTATCCTATACTGGAATAAATACATCTATCTAATACTTTCTACTTTGCAATAATTATTTAAATGAGATCAATTTATGGTGTTAACTGTTATAACCTGTGGGTTTGTGCCCCTATTAGTGTATAACGTAATGATACCACCAATTAGAGAACAATGATTTATCAACAGGACCAATGACGCACAAAACCCGTACGAGCAGTTTAGAGTCTTTATCAATCCTTCTTCCTACCTAGCTCTGCCTGTTGGAGTCCAGAACACCAATATCAGCTTCTGTGATATGAATCATTTATTTCAAACATACTGGGTTTATATACCAACCAAACAGACCACATACCATAAAATAGGAAACAACATTTGTACAAGATTTAACCAAAAAGTGACTGTGAATGTGTGGAGATAGTAATTTCTAGACTAGGTATAACTCAAGAATTAGATGGTGGTTGGAGGTAGTCAACAGGAAACCCTGGACCCGGGTTTCGTGCTACTTGGCACTCGTCAGCAAGGTGTACCTGTAATCTTGAGGGAACTGGTGCTACCTGGCGGATTCGATCTCGTGTCACCCAGCTTCATAGTCAGAGACTGGTGGCCACATTGCAACATGATCGATAGCATTCGATCTGCACTAATAAGGACTAGACAAACATGACATTGATCACCACCCAGTGATCAATCAATTGTGATAACTCAAGAATGGCAAGTCGTGTAATAACAATTCATAGATCAAAATAGAGCTTATGATAAGAGGAACACGAATATGAATAGTTTAGTCATTTAACAATTTAACAATAAAAATATACATATAGTATTAGTCCATAAATGGATCCTAACAGTTACCATTCATTAACTTTGAAAAAAAGAAGACAAAACTATAGACTTTTATTATTATTATTATTATTGAAAGTGTTCAGTCAATTACTTTATTGTTTGTTTGTTTGTTTGTTTACTTATTTATTTGTTTATTTGTTTGTTTTGTTGTTGTTGTTGTTGCTGTTGCTGTTGATGTTGCTGCTTCTGTAATATTATTGACAACAAAATGTTGACCTGAAATATATATAACTCCTTTTTTCTTTCTTTTAGAATAACAATAATAATAATAATAATTATTATAATTTTATTGTTTCTGATATTGAGTTTTCTCTTTTTTTGTTTTCTTTTTTTTTCTTTTTAATTTACAAGATGATGCATCTTTTTTTCCCGCATTTTTTCTTTCTTTCTGTATAAATAAGTTATTTCTTATATTATAGTGAATACTGAATTAAAGTTATATTTATTTAAATGATTGTTGATTATTTATTTATTATAACTAATCAACTATGTTAAATATTGTTAGATGGTAGATTTCAATCTAAGGTTGACATTTATAAGATTAATGTGTAAACTTAAAATGGGGTCCCGTTTTTCTCACCGAGTAGTCAATGATTGGAACGTTTTACCCGAATAAGTGGTATCAGCTTCATCAGTGAATATTTTCAAAGAGAAGCTGAACCTTCACTGAACGGCAATCTGTTAGGATTAACACAGCTTCACCAACCTACTATTCTTATTATTGAAGACTGAAGACTAAAGAAACTTGGTAGGATTGATACTCCTTCCACCAAGATTATAATTTATGAACGATCTTTGAACGATGTCAAAGTGATTTTACAAAGTGTTCATCTAATAACTAGGACTAAATATTAAGTTATAAACCATTGTGAGGAATTAGTATTAGAATTTACAGTTGATGGTTAGGGTTTTCATCATGAACTAACATTAACTATAATGCCAAAAGTTTATTTGGTCAAATGGATGAGTGAATTTTGCTCCAAAATCAGGGACCTGTTATCTTATACCTGATTACTTCGTCTATAAATTATAGACTCGTCAAAAATTATTATCACTTTAATTAGATATCATTGTTAGAGATATTTACAGTGTCAGTTTAGGGGTGGTGGAGATTATTAAGTTTTTGATTGAGATCATGAACTGATTAACGTTAGACCGTCCAGTCCTTTCAGGTTTACAATGGTGGTCTAACATCAATCGGTTTATGATCTCAATTTAAAAAACCTAACAATCTCCACAACCCCTTAACTGATAATTGCCATGTGCTCACTAGTGACTAGCTTCGTGAGAAAATTCTCGGAGTTGTGGTGAGAAGCCGTGACCAGTGGAGCTAATCCGTGTCGGGTAGAAACAGGTGTCTACCTCGGTACAATAGGAGATGGTCGCGTAATTTCGTGGATTGGTTGAGGTTAGACATTAACACCATTGGATGCCGGCTCAGTGGTCCAATAGGTTAAGCGTCCGCGCACGAGACTAGAAGCCCTGTGTCTGAATCCTGCCAGCGGGATCGTGGATATTTATATTGATAGAACACTGTATAATTATGGATGTCATGTTTGTTAGTGTTGATTTAAGTGACTCAGCATTCCATACACTGTGTTTAATGTTAGGTTGATTATTATTTAGTCACCAAATAATGTAGATGTAGGAGGTCTTAAATTACTTAATTAACTCAATGATAATAAAGGTAAGCACAATACGGTTTCCAATGCTACAGTGGGCAATCGATACATCTAGATTGTTGGTGTATGTCAACTAGTATGAAGCGTATATCAAGCCGGTCACTCTGCTAATACTAAGTTACTTATGTTAGCAATCATACTGTAACCTGATGAGTGGAACTTGATTATCAATAAGAACTAGATAAACATCAAATAGGTCATTAATAAATATTTAGTCAGTAAAATCAACTGATGAACTTAACACAATATGGTAAAAAGAATTGCTTCTGCGAGTGTTTTACATTTCGCGTTATCTTTTTTGTTAACAGTACTAAGAAGAAAACTTGACTGCTTATTAGATAAAACAAGATGTATGAAATTGTAAGTCGACTCAACTTAAACGACTAACTGTTCTCGATATAAATGATATGTCAGCAATTTACAAACAGTCAAATTTTCTATGCTTTTTACCTTATTACTTTAGTCAAGATCATATAGCAGGGAATAGACTATAGTCAAGCTAAGCTAACATTTATTTTTCCCTTTATAACCTAATCAGCTTGAGGTCTAACATTTTCAATGAAAACGATTTGACTAGTTATTTAACAACATAGCAGAGACGGATGGTGAGTAGTAGTGAAATCCAGGACGTGTGTTTTATCCTATTCTGGGCTCGTCAGCTGAATTTACTTGCATCCAAGAAGAGTTGTTCACTTTGGGAATCCACATAACCAATATTTATTAACAGTCCATTAGTTTAATTCAAATATTAGATACTTAGTGAAAAAACATAATAAATTAGTTTAAGTAATTTAATGGTTGGAAGTAGTCGATAGGATGTTCTGGATCTAGATTTAAATCTGTTTTGTACTCGTCAACAAAAGTTACCTGTAATCTTGAGGGTACTGACGGATTTAATCACACGTCACACTGCTTCACAGTCACAGACGTTACCACTGTGCTATTCTGTTAGTCACATCCAACCAACATGTCATCCCAACACAGTGAACACGTTGTCGAGTCACTTAGACTAATGGTCACGTTGAAACTTGATCGACAGAATTCGATCTGAAATACATGACATCAGTCGCTACCCAGTGATAAACCAATTGTAATTTAATTTATGATTTTAAGAGCTATGATCAACTTAATTATTACGAAAATACAGATAAACAAGTCAAAATTAAGCATAGAGGTGTATCCATCCAAATTACTACAGTGAAGTGAAATTGGAAAGATGAAAATCGAATGTTGTGAAACAATCATACTTTTACCATTGAAAAATTAAATACTATAAAGCATTTCACAATGAAAGAATGTGTTGAAAAGTATAACTATACAGTAAACAGATTATACATATCTATATTCTTCTTATAATAAGCTTCATTTTGACCTAGAGATTATTATTATACGATTTAATGCTCTTATGTTCAGTCTATTGACTACAGTCTCTCACGTTCACAGCCATTTTTTGTCTTGAACTTGTTTAAATGTTATGTCCTATTTTATGGTGTGATGCGGTCTGTTTAGCTGGTATATAAACCCAGCATGTTTGAAATACACAACTCGTTTAATGGAAGCTGTTATTGGCGTTCTGGACTCAAGGGGACAAGCAAAGCAAACAAAGGACCAATAAGGACTCTAGGCTGCGCATACCAGTTGAACGTCATTAGTTTAGCACAGTGTTTAGATTGTATAAACCGTATTTTGACTGGCGAGCAAATCACGTGATAACTAGCCGGGCTTAAAGTCACAACCATTCTAGTTTTGTGACCTTATATCCAGACAATGTTAAGACAATGAGAGTGACATGAAAATGAGGAAAATATTAAAGGGCTTCAAAATAACTTAAGCATAGTACCCATTTAGTCTGACGCTTCACAAAAGTTAATCGTTGATACTAAATGTATTGTGATTATGAAGAATTGAATGAATACACTTGTGATAACGTTATATTTTCTGCTTTATTAACTCTCAGAGATCCAAAGCTTATTATTATTACTATCATGAAATAGATAAATACTAAACACTGTTCCACAGTTACTTCAACAATATTTGGGAACAATCCTGGGCAATATATAGAGCGTTCGACTATAATAGAGTATTACTAAGGTAAAAGATACAACACACCATGCACCAGTCGAATCACACTTATTGGAGAAGCTTCGAAAGATGAAAAAACTCTCACATATCTTGGTAGCATCATTGATGAGCACGGTGGATCTGGTGCAAACGTGAAGGTGCAAATCGGTAAAGCAAGAGCAGTATATCTACAACTGAACAACATCTGGAACTCAAAACAACTGTCAACCAACACCAAATTCACAATTATCAATACAAATGTCAAGACAGTTCTACTGTTTGGGGTGGAAACCTGGAGAAATACGAAAGCCATCAACCAGAATATACAAGTGTTTTGTAACAGTTGTCTACGCAAAACACTTTGGATCCGTTGACCGGACACTATTGCCAACAACCAACTATGGGAGAAAACAAACCAGATCCTAGCGGAGGACAAAATTAGGAAGAAGCGCTGGAAGTGGATAGGACACACATTGAGGAAAGCACTCAACTGCGTCACAAGACAACCCCTCAGATGGAATCCTCAAGGCCAAAGGAGAAGAGGAAGACCAAAGAACACATTACGCCGGGAAATGGAAACAGACGTGAGAAAAATGAACAAAAATTGGATAGAACTGGGAAGAAAGGCCTAGTAGAGAGTGAGTTGGAGAATACTGGTCGGCGGCCTATGCTCCGTTGGGAATAACAGGCATAAGTAAGTAACTAAGGTATTTAAATGTTTACTCAATAGTAACTATGTACATTACATAGTAATAATCAATTATGCATAATAATAATAATAATAATAATAATAGTAATAATAAACTAACTTGTAACCAGTTTAAATTTGTTAATGAATCATCTTGTTCTTGTAGATCCAATATGAATTGATTAGAACCATTACGTGTCAACCAATTTTCACGTAATTTTTCAGCTAAATAATCACTTGTATATTCGAACATCATTTTTTCTTGTTGTTGTTGTTGTTTATTTTTTAATTATAAAATGCTGAATAAATAAGAAAAACAAACAAACCGCATTATAGATTGATTTGTTTACTTGTTTTTCTTTATATAAGTAGTTTTATTGTTTTTATTATAAATAATAATAATAATGATAGTATTAATAATAATAGTGGTAGACTGTTTCATTACACAATAAATAAATAAAGATAATTGAATTGAATCAATTATTGATTTTCCTCATTATTATTTTAAAGATTAAATCGATTTTCGATCAAGTGAGAAGATTTATAGACTTAAAGTTGATCTTTACTTTTTAATTAAAATAATTTAATAATTTAAGGTTAATTACTTGAATATATAAAAAAGAATATTGATGCATAGGGGCAATGAATACATATGTGCCATACAAATCGTTTGAATTATGTGTAGGCTATGATATTACCTGGGTGCCTAGATTGAAACAGTTAGTTTTCTTAAAGGAACACACATGGAGCCTTCGACCTAGAGGTCTAATCCACAAGGCAATGAAGCAACATCAGGAGATGCAGTATAATTTCTAATAGTTAAGATCATGAGTTCATTGAAGCTAAATCATCATAGAAAACCAGGCTGGCTTATTGGTCTGGAGGTTAAGCGCTCGCGCACGAGACTGATATGTTCTGGATTCGAATCTTTCTAGTGGCGGGATCGTGGATGCACACTGTTGAAGAGTCTCATACTAGGACGAAATGACTGTTCAGTACTTCCAGATTATTTAATAGTTCAAAACTAATAGAATGAAAAATCTTGTTTACTGTTTTTCTACTTTTTAATAATCAATTTGATAATAGAATTCATTTACGTGAACAATAGTATTTAATTAATAACTAATAAAATATATACATTGCGTAACTCAATGACATCCCGTTATATATTTCTCTAGTGAAACAAAATATAACTTTTTAAGCAAAGCTAATAATTTTCTATAGTAAAACAAGTCGATGAGTCTATCATTTATGGACAACCTTTGAGCAATGCCAAAGTCACCTTGAGAGCGTCCACGTAATAACCTGCACCAAATGAGTGTTATAAACTCGTATTAGACTTATGATTTACAGTTGATGATTAGGGTTATGAAATAGATTTAAGGTTTTCATCATGAATTGATATCAGCTAACATGCCAAAACACTCGTTAACCAAATTAAAAGGAATGAATTTCGCGCCAAAATTTAAAACCCTATTCTCCTAAATCTGATTGGTTCATCTCGTCAAGATATTTAATACTTAGATACAATAAATATTTTGTTCTTTTAATTTAAAAGGATAACGATGATAATCATTAAATGATTCAATAATAAGAAAGGATATAAGATGATAATGTATTATAACTATAAGTCAATAGAATCATAAACTGTTTCATAAATATTTAGTTCAATATACTACTCATGAACTTTAATATTTAACATTCAAAAATGTTATTGCACTAAAATAGTCAATGGTACTATTAATAAGAATCAGAATCGTCACATTAGTGGTTATAGTGACTGAAGTGGCGAGACTATAATTTATAGACGAACCAATCACGTATAAGATAACAGGTACCAGATTTTGGCGCGAAATTCATTCATCCATTTGGATAAATAGAGTTTTGACATTTTAGCTGATGTTAGTTCATGATGAAAACCCTAAATCTAATTTCTAACCATAATCATCAACTTTAAATCATAATTTTAATTTCTCACACAGGTATATAACCCTTATTTGGTCCTGTTTATTAAGTGAACACGTTCAAGGTCAGCCTGGCGTCGCTCACAGGTCGTCCATGAGGAATAGTCTCACCAGGTTTACTATTCCATGAAATTGTCATCAGTTGTATTAGTAATTTTTTTTGAAATTTTCACATCTCTTCACACAACTTTTTTTTTATTAACCCTCACAGTACTTTACCATGGTAACATGAAACATTCACAATAGAAATAGATTTATATACTTGATTTTAACCTATAGTTTAAATGTGATATTATGAAAATCCATTTTTGACATAGAAACTGATGATTGAAAATCAACTGTTTTAACTACTAAACTACTACTTCAAACTAAAGGAACTGATAAGATGCTCCATTTTCATATTATGCTTCTCATAAATGATTACCATTAAATACAGATATGATTATATCACAGTTCTTTAGGTATCGTGGTTACTACAATACCATTTAATTACATTGACATGTGATATTCATTCTTCGGTGGCCTAATTAGATCGTCTGCTGATTGTTAGTGAAATATACATCCTAGCTAACCTCGTGTATTTTTATTGACTTGAATCGCGTTCATGGATAACGGAATTAAATAAGTTAAATACGAGAATAAAGTTTGAATACGTGTTTCATGCAATTATTGATTTGAACAGACAATCAGGAAAACAAAACGAGGAAGGGAGAGCAAAGCGGATCGGAGAAGACAAATGAGTCAACTCAATTTAAAAATTCGTAAATCAATATTTATAGTTACAGACACATAATGGGTAGGATAAGTAATTAGCACGCATACGATCATATAAAATACAGTCAGGATTAATAAGCGAATAATTGACAGGGTAAAAATGTGGCTTGAGAAGAATGAATAGAATGATCTCTCCAGAAACTAGAATAAACTATGTGAGCTTGACATAGTATCAACCCCTACAATTCAATGTTCCACTAAGTTCAACTCATCATTTATTGAGAAATTTTGAAAGCGTTTTAAATTAGAAGTGAACTTCAATAAATGTACTTTTCATAGTCAAAACAGTGTCCAGACAACACCGCATAATAATAATCTACAAGTTACATAATTTTATGAAGATAACGAAGTGTTTATCCAAAATTTTCCGAAGATTGTATGGTGACTGATTGAGATTAACTGGATTTTCATTGAAATTGAAGAACCACTGGATGATGATGATGATGATGATGATTTTATAGCTGTTATCACTCTCAAATGACAATACCTTCAATATTGAATAATAGTTATGTGTTTACTAGTGACTTACCTTGAAAATAGAACTTGATATTCTAGTTAAAAATTGAGTCTAATGGAGTTCAGTTAAGTCAAAACTAACAATAAATATCACTGACAAAGATAAATATACTTTTTTTATATCCCAATAAGTAGAAAAATTATATTTCCGATGTTTCGTGACTTAATGTAAGTCACTTCTTCAGGGTAAATAAATAACCGACATCAAATTACTTGTTTGTAAATATTTAACTTCAGTTACTTGTTTACTCTGAAGAAGTGACTTACATTAAGTCACGAAACGCCACAAATATAATTTTTCTTCTCATTGGGATACAACCAAAATATATTTATCATTAACTCTCTACACAATGCTCAGTTTATTTGAAACTATCAAGTCCAACTTTGGTATTCATACCTATATTACAGATAATGGCTATGTTATGTTATAAACTCACTTTGAGTTTAACATTTGATCTGTTTGAATTTAACTCAGTGAATAAGTAATGTTATAATTATCTCCACAGTGTAAGATCCAATGAAAAATTATGTGTTTACACCCCAATGAGAAGTTCTAAACAAAGACTTATTCAAAACTGTTGCTTATCATTTTTTGTCTCTCTTGATTTTCAACAAATCTTCAGATGATACTACTCTATAGTCAAAAAGACCTTCAATTTGAATTTATCTCTACGATTCTTTGAATGTAATTTATTGAATATTTTAAATTTATTTATCTCTTCGTCTATTTATCTATCAATCAGTGTATTCATTTATATTGTAGTGTTAGTTACTATGCTAAACCTGTCTTCTGGACAGGCCAATCTATTCATTCTTCTTGAGAGACGTTTTGATCTTGTTAATTATTCACTTACTAACCCTGACTATTTTTATATGAGCGTTTATGTATTTACACTTATTATCCTATTCATCACATGTCTGTAACTTATTTTTATCTGGCTATAAATATTGATTAATGCTTGATTAAATGGAGTTGGCTGACATGCCTTCTCCGTTGAGTGTCATTCCTCTTCACTTCGTCCCTCTGATTGCTAGTCCAGATCAATGAGTGTACAAATTAGATGTATTCAAAACTTCATTTTCGTATTTAACTTATTTGATTCCATTATTCACTAACGTGAGTTAAGTCAAGAATTTTAAGTGAGGATTGACGATATTCATATTTCAATAGCAATCAAAAACCATCAAACTGGAGTCAGATATAAAGGCCATTAAAGTGGTGAGTCCATTAATAATGATAATTTGTCCAATTTAACTAGAGTCAGATACCGGGCCATTAAAATATTTACAAACACATACTACACATTCATTATTGAGATTAGACATTAACACCACTGGATATCGGCTCAGTGGTCCAGTGGGTTAAGCGTTCGCGCTCAGGACTGAAGGCTTTGGATTCGAACCCTATGAGCGGGGTCGTTGATGCGCAACGCTGAGGAGCCCCACAATAAGACAAAATGGTCTTCCAGTGCTCCTAGGTTTTCAACGGTGGTCTAACATCAACCGGTTCATGATCTCAATTAAAATATAAAAGAAGTCAATCTTTGAAAATTATTATTTTAATTAAGTTTTCAACAGAATAATGAATTTTACTCCCTCTTTCTGCTTGTTATTGAATATCAGAAGTGGCTTTGTGGAGATTTTAGTAATTTCAATAGTTGAAATCATGAGTCATTTGAAGCTAGACGACCATAGAAAACCATGAAGCACTGGACGGTCGTTTCGTCCTAGTACGGGACTCATCAGCAGTGCGCGTCCACAATCCCACCTAGTGAAGTTCAACAAAGTCTGTTGTGAGATATCAGTTCACTGAGGACAATGACGGACGGTGGTGCGATTTCGTGGATTGGTTGAAGTTGAACATTAACACCGTTGGATACCGGCCGACTCAGTGGTCTAATGGTTAAGCGCTCGTGTGCAAGACTGTTTGGTCCTGGGTTGGAACCTCGCGGGACGGGACGGGATCGTGGTCGGGCACTGCTGAGTAGTCCCATGCCAGGACGAATCGGCCGTCCAGTGCTTCCAGGTTTTCTATGGTGGTCTAGCATCAAGTGACTCATGATTTCAAACTTCTTTTTATTAAATGGTTTCTTTATTATTTCTTTATTTCCTCTTTCATCGTTCTTTTTTTTAAAAAAACAATGTACTATTCGTCAATTATTTCCGTAAACATTAAAAATGTATCAACATCAATAATGGTGATAATATTACTATGCCTATCATTATAAATGATAACAATTGTGAACCATAACAATGATAATAATATAAATAGAGTTCCCAATGACAAACTACTATAGGTATTGTGATCATTTTCATTACTGAGAATAATGATAGAAGGAGTAATAATAATAATAATAATAGCAGTAGTAATAGTAGTTAAACTACTTGTAATACTATTGTATACTAAACTGAGGCGTTTCTTTCTCTAAATTACATTTTATGTACTCTTTCCAATATACATTTATATTCATGACCTTTAATCGTGAATAGATGTAAAGACAAATTATAATACAGTACATGGGTACATCATGAGTATGTGTCTGTGTATATGTATTTGGAAAACATACAGTGAAAAAGAAAGAACAAGGAATACTTCTAACAAAAAAATATTGTTTTTTTTCATTTATTATTTCCGTTTACTTTTCACATTATTTTCTTACTTTGTATGAGGTACTTTTTACAATTGAAGTTAGTTTATTATTATTAATATTATTGTTATTTCAGTGGTTGAACTTAATTGTTAGTGAGAATTAATGGATTTGCTTGACTTAATAGAATAAAATCAAGATTGTGTTTTGTATTGATCAAATAATACTACTGATAATATGATTATTAGTTAGGCGGGATCGTTGGTGGGCACTGCTGAGGAGTTCCACAAGAGGACGAAACAGCCATCCAGTGCTTTCAAGTTTTCCATGGTAGTCTAGCTTTAATTGACTCATAATCAAAACCATTAAAATTAATGACACTGTTATTATTTGTTAACATCTTCATTTTCTTTTTGTTAATACTTCATAGTGTGTGTGTGTGGGGGGGTGTTCGATCAAGTCTTTGTTAGAATATGTGGCATTTAAGTAAATACTTCACTGTTGTTTATCATTATGTGAGTTCATCATGTGTTTTTTCATTGTTGCTGTGACTGGAAATAATAAAAAATGCTTGTTTTATTCTGTTTATAACTCATCAGTTGAATGTAACTGAGTTAAATATTAACATTCTGTGGTGTTCGTATGAACTGATGATTCCTTTGTACTTGTTGAACACTTGATTTCAAATTTCAAATACAGTACATTCGTTCGTACTTATCTATTATTTCTTGATCCAATCGCCTTATTTTTGGGATTCTTAGTTTGTACTATAATTCAAATACCCTTAATTATCACACATTCATACTGTGACTTCAGCTCAACACAAACTACTTCAAAGACTAATGCATTCTCTAGTTATAGAATAAGATTCATGTCTAATATAACTAGATTTGACCATGTAATGAAATGAATAGTAATGAAGTTATTATTTGTTATAAATTTTACCATGGTAAAGAGTCCTGAATACCGAATATACAATATCACATCATATTTAATATATAATCAGATTATAATTACTTCAAAATATACATAACAAATTTCGTGATTAGTCAGTTTCTTCCACAAATCCTCAACCACTGAAATTTTCTACCATTTCAGCCGATACAATTATTTTTTTGCATCCATTATGCACAAGGTAAAATTGTTTGTCTTTAAGGGATAATATGCAACAAGGAAAATATATTAATAAATCTGATATTTTCACTTTGTGGTGTTTAGCATAGTAATAACTTGTAGGTCTTTTAAAATACTGTTTGATCAGAAGTGGCTTTGTGGAGATTTTAGTAATTTCAATAGTTGAACTCATGAGCCATTTGAAGCTAGACCACCGTGGGAAACGTGGAAGCACTGGACGGCCGTTTCGTCTTAGTATGGTAATCCTCAGCAGTGCGCATCCACGACTCCGCCCCGCCCCACGAGATTCCAACCCGGGACCAAACAGTCTCGCACGCGAGCGCTCAACCATTAGACCACTGAGTCGGCCGGTATCCAACGGTGTTAATGTCTAACTTCAATAAATCCACAAAATTGCGCCATCGTCCACCATTGTCTTCAGTGAACTAATATCTCACAACAGACCTGGTTGGACTCTACTGGTCATGGCTTCTCACTAGAACTCCAGGAAATGCCTCTTGAATTCAGTCACTAGTGAGCACATGATTATTATCAGAAGAGGTTCTTTGAAGATTTTAGTAATTTCAATAGTTGAATACTGTTTGAGCAAACACAGTTAACAATCAGAATTACTTAATTTTAAAAGAAGATAAATGGATTAAACTTTTGATCAAACCAATGAAATAAGTAGTTTTCATGAATATAAGTGTAACAATCAAGACAAATCTAATTACATCATCAAAATCTATTGAAATATCAAATGTACTTCACTCTTTAGTTTGAAACATTATTATTTGTTTGTATCCATGACAATCAATTGTGAAGGAAGTTGAATCTTTGATTATAACAT
Source organism: Schistosoma guineensis (assembly GCA_944470375.2). NCBI lineage: Eukaryota > Metazoa > Platyhelminthes > Trematoda > Strigeidida > Schistosomatidae > Schistosoma > Schistosoma guineensis. Next base: position 17,055,172 of record OX103893.1, read on the forward strand.
TGCATAAAATAAACGACTGTACTTTTTGGTTTTAAGTGTCATTAGAAATATCCTTAATATACATAGTGTTGCTGATAACAATTTACATGTATCGTCATAGATGAATATTGTTTTTTCTGTCATGTATTCAGGTCAAATTGAATTTTTACATCCTATTGCCAAATATTATATTCTGATTAACATTTTCCTCTATAAGAGATTACAGCTAATCTAAACAGCAATAAATATAACTTCTTACAAGATTTGTTGTAAGCAGTATGTAGCAGAATATGCTGTAAAATCTGTCACAATCAACAGATAGAGATAAGAGTTTGAGACGTCCAGACTTGACGTAGGTAGAACACTTAGAGACTAGAAGAGAAGATAGTTTAAAACTGAATAGACAGCGGAATATACTACAAGATGCTAATGAACGTTCAAAGGATATTTGTACACAATAAGTAAATGTATTGTAATCTACTAAATGAACGTCTCTTTTTTCCCAATACATTGTTTGACAATACTGTACTTAAATTCTTCCCAGGAACCTAGTATTCTAATATTCATGTGTTGTTTTAGTTAACAGAAATAAATTTGTGTACTGGTTAGTGGTATTATCTTCTAAAATTTGCTTATTTGTTGAGCAACAAGGAAATAACTTGATACTTGTAATTTTAAGCTATTCAAACATATTGTATGAATCCAGACAATTGATTGCATTCCTACAAACTCGAATAGTATCTCTGTTTTAAAATTCAGTTTGACTAGAACTATAAATGTGGGCTTTTCATTATCTTATTGTGGCAAGTACATTCTGTAGAGACATAAAATGATGCGCCACCTGACTTTTCACTTTTCATACTTGAGAAAAAATACGGAAAATATATCTAGCTGAACAACAATTGAGTGAATACATCAAAATCTCTTAATTGTAAATCTTGGCTGTACAATTGGTTAAATGAAACTAAAGCTGAAAAATCTCGTTATCCTCTGTATTGTAACTAAGAAGAATGGATAGTAAGTAAAGTTAAATTAGTAGATGGATGATAATTGGCTTTTGAAACTGATTTTTAAGTGTTAGTCGTTTGAAAGTGGATAACCACAGAAATAATATTAGTGACTTGATTGAAAGAATTTCTATTGTTCTTCAACCTATCGATGTTTAAATTGGATAACTGTTTTAGGTAAACAACAATTAAACGTGATAGAAATTGTTTCCGAGTTCGACCTTGTCCACTTTCTTAACTAATTCATTTCAATAGAGAGAAGTTTGATAAATAAATCGAACTTCATTATTAAAGGCCTTGTTTAGTCAATTTACTGACAATCATACGATGAGCGCGATTGAATTATTTTTTTGTTTTTACCAAACATTCATCATTTCAAAGTGAATCTTTATTCAATATTAACGTTTTATAACAGTTCATGAAGTGCATTTTTATACTGAATGCAAACGCAAACAAAATATAGCATTTTATATATGTTTCGTGTTACACGGTTATTCAAGATTATAAAACAATTTAACAAGAGTTTTTTGTGCCATACTTTGATAGTTTGGTTATGGTGGCAAATAATTTACAACAAGTTCTACCTAATGTTTAGGATATCCTGAAATAAGTGTTGTATAATCAATCAGGGTTTTCACTTCTTGTCAATAAGTGTTGAAAAATAAAGAATGGGTGAATATTTGTTGTCTGGATATTGTTTAGTACATATTCTCTTGCAATCAAAACATCACAAAATCTACGTTCATTCGGAGTACATATGTATAGATCTCCTATATTTTGGGATCGTTTGTCACAAGATTTATTTATAGGAAAGATTCAAAGTGCAATCATCAGGTAGACAGATAAGTCTCAAGTTAAATGCCCAGTTTTATACTTATACTTTTATACTTAGCCGAGGAGTCACATGCCAGGATGAAACAACTGCCCGGTACATCCAGGTTTTCCATAGTTTTCTAGAAAGATAGGCTTGTGATCTCAATAAAATCCTACAGTCTCCATAACCCTTATGCTGATAATAAATACAAGTAGTTACTAATTTAAACAATCCCTATGTTTTATAAAATCTGGTCTTGAATGTTCACAAAAAGTGGCCTAAAACTAATTAAGGCATAATGTAAAGAAGTTTCTAAATAAAAACCGTATCGAAATAAAAAAATTTAATCAGAAACATATTAGCTGTCGCTGTCCTTCATTTTAAACCAGACTTTCTGGCTACTAGGTTTAGCTTCAGTGATTAATTTCATCTCTTGTGTTCATTAAATATATTCAGACTACAGTAACAAACTTACTTGAGAAAATCACTAAGTAAGAGTTGCAACAGTTCCCATCATTAAACTGTTGGTAGTTGGGTTACTTGACACACACTGTTTGAAACAGAGTCGAAGAGAGTATGACTTATGGGTGAACCAGTGAACTAAAGGAAAGGAAGTCTTGACTTTTGGTACGACATTCATTCATCCATATGGCTAAATGGCAATTTTAAATTATGACCGATATTGGTCCGTTATAAAAATTCTTTCTTTAGTTCCTAACCCTAAATTCCAACTCTAAATTTTAATTATAACTTTTTATGTCGATTTCTAAACCTTGTAGTGTCGGTTATTTTGTTAAGCCCATATACCGTATTCTAGCTTTCGGACAGCCCATTCTACTTGAGTCACATTCTGACCATGTTATTTATTCGCTTATTAATCGTGACTGTTTTTATATGGCCCTGAAGTCCCTTCGGGAGCTACTGCCGGTCCCAATCCCGGATAAAGAAGCAGGGTTGGGCATGGGGTTAGCGACCCCATCCCGTAGAAAACTGACTCGCTGAAAAACTCTAACCAAAGCGCTAACCAGGTTTGTGTACATTTCTTATCCCATTATTCATCACATGTCTGTAACTTACTTTTGTGTAACTATAAATATTGATTAACGCTTGGTTAAAAATGGGAGTTGGTTTACCAGCCATCTTTACTCTGCGTCGTTTCTCTTCTCTCTATTCCATTCGTTTTATATACAAAATATATGTATTCACAAGTCCATTCTCGTTAGTTGACTTATTCAATTCCGTTATTGACTAACGCGATTTAAATCGATGATTATATATGAGAATAGGCGATAACAAACATTCATATGATCTAATTGGAATCAGATCCACGGGCCACTAAAACCTACTTGACCCTAGTAAGTTGGTGAATTATCTCAAGGTCGCTCTAACATTGCCCGAAGTTCGTCCGCAAATCGCAATTTCACCAAAAGTCTGTATTACTTTCAAAGATACTTTTTAAAAAATTATAAATAAATTTGTTGACAAAGCTGATCATAAGCTTTCTATCATTGAAACAGTGGAGACCAGACCAAAGAACTGTGCTTTCGTAAAATGTACTTTTGTCGTTAGTAAATATCGGCCATCTGAACTTAAATAAAAGGCTTTCACACTAAGAGCATTTCAAAACATCTAGATTTATTAATTTAGATACCAACTGTTGAACTACAGTAGTGGTAATTTAAGACAGTTGTTGAAATAAAGACGTGTTCCATAAATTTAGACATTAAAAGGAATTCTGTTATCTCAAAGTAAAGGTATGTTTGTCATAGCTGAAGGTACATAATGAAAAAGGTATAAGCTGTTAGAAAAAAACATGTTCACTGCATCAACTATTTTTCAGTTTGAACAATCATATTATGCCGTCATCACAAAGATAACTTAAAAAACATTTACGATTCATACTGGTTGTTAATTTGACAGGTTTTCAGGTCGGATGAAGTACTCAAAAAGCTTACGGAGTTGCAGTGTAAACTTGTTGAAATATGCTTTGAGTGAGTTTGCCATTTACATGAAATATTTGAACACATTCCAATTGTTTGTAAGATAAAATACCGCGAGATTAGATCGATCCGACTGAAAGCTTTGAGTGGACGGCGAACTGTATAAAACTATCCCAATGGCAGTACTTTTTCTAAATTACAGTCGAATTTAAATGTTTTGTGGGAACTTTTTAGAGCAATTGTATGTAAATGAAAAAGATAACTTTACATGCTGCATTACAAGGACAATGAAGGTGTGTTTACAACTACATTTCTGTTAAAATTTTGTTTTGCAGTTATGCAATCTGGAAAAGACCTAACTATCAAGAAGATTTGAAACATTTAGCTGAATACTAGTTGAAAGTTAAATCATATTTGATTATATATCATCTGGGCAACAAACAAAGGTTAGGATAAACCTAAACATAGAATAAAAATATACCAGTCCCCGATGAAGTGTTAACATGATTTGATCAGTCTTTACCTACCTGGGGACTTGCATTAAGACTATGAAATTTATATCGTCTTAAAACACATGATACAGCTTCCATAAAAATCAGATCTGAATATTCTAAATATTTTGTATGTCATGAAAAGATATTTCTCGGAACAACCAAAAAGAATTAATAACTAATGAGTAACGTTAGACTAAGAGCGAACGGTTGCACAGTCATGAAGTAGTGTTTAGTAGCCGTACATAATATTAAAATTGTTGTTGGCTTTATTAAGCATAGACCAAGTGGGCTAAAGTATTTTTCAGAATGAATGGTGTAAAAAAACTATAGAAAAATTTATAACTGCTTAAAGTATGTGAAAAAATGTGATTAGGACATTTGAATGCATTCAGACCAGCATGAATATGTGGTCTATAAAAATCCTTTTAAATTATGCCGTTGAAATCTCCTATTCTTCAAAAAAAACTGCTTACGATTTCAACAGAATTAATGAACTATTCAAAGCAATGCATGTTACTTTCGAGTTTATCTGAAATAACCAGAAAGTTAACATAAAATTTCTAAGGTGCCAGATTCCCTGAACAAGGCCCCTAATGATTGCTACTCATAATAATCTCCCGTATGAAGGAGTGATTGTGAAACGTATTAATATTGTTATCTTACCTACGACAAACACATATTCATATATTGTTGAATTTACAACATGACTAAAGGAGCGGAAACACATAGCCTACAAGTTGTTTGTTTGAAATCACACGTTTTTTTTACTAAGTATTTACCAACAACAACCTATCCTTGTTATGTGGATACCAGAGTGTGGATATTGAAAATTTCCGATATTTAGTTATCGGGCTCAACTCCTGTTGTTTGGTTTTGGTCCTTGATTGTGAATATTCTTTGTGAGTAGTACGTTATAAGTTTAAAATTTTTTTCTCTTTTTTTACTCAAAATACCTTTTCCTCTCCTTTTAGACTCTTTTGATAGTAGAAACAACCAAAAATATGGAAGAATTTTAATGGAACGATATGAGGCTCAATGTTCAGTTCCCTGATAGATATTCTGATTTCTCGTACAGTGCTTAGATATCACTTAGGCTACCTCACATAATTGTAAATATATAAGCTTAACAAATCTTTTGTGGGACAAGGCCAAATAGGCATTGTGAGATATGTCCAGCAATGTCATAGATTTTATGAGTCATTGTAAGTCAACCTGTAGGTCTCCGACTAAATAAATCTTTTGTTTTCATTCAAATCTCGTGGGATTTGAAGTGCGTACTACTAAAAGGTTCTATTTTTGGATGTTTCCCAACATGTTTACTCTTATTTGATCCATATTCTTGTACCTCTGTTTATCATTATCATTACTTATTTTCAAAGTACCACATATTAAGTATCTCCAGTTCATCGTTATACTACTATATCGTGCCGAATGTGCCTTCATATCACCGAGGGCAGAAACGCCTTTTGTACAACTCAGAGTTTCACTATAGTCAAAACTTAACATCTATTAAAGAGTAAAAATAATTTTAAAAAATCAGCGTATATACTACAGAAAGTTTTTATTCGAGCTTCTCACTCATTGCATTAAGATCGTCCTATGTGACCTGTTGTGCAAGTTGAGTTCACGATCAAAATTTAACTCCAGCCTTGCCTTATTTTCAAAGGCTTCTGAACACCTTAGTTTTCGTGACTACAACGTTTATATGAAGTAATTCAAACTTTTGACACATCATTTTCGTCTTATCAAGAATTCGTAGACTTATCTTGCGTCTTTATCACTCGTTTTCGCCATTTTTTCACTGTTGTTCACGAACGTTTTTACATGCGTATATGTGATATGATAGGATTGAAAGAGCAAAATATACTAGATGAGAAAATCAAGTCCAATGATATTTTAATTTCATTTTAACATAGTCAGTCATTGATAGACTGACACAAGACACTGCTCAGCCCAAATTACAGAAATTTGAATCTTAGTATAACTGTAAACAAACCATATATGGGTAGTTCATCCAGATATCAGTTTCGTTTGTTGTCGAAGTCAAATAAATGCACACCACTATTCTCTGTCGGAAACGGTGCTGTCATTATTGAGCACACATTTTTCAGTAATCCTAGTCACAGTCATAATAGTTTAGGTGTATATCTGTTTTTTATTTATCTGGGTCTTAAATGAAATCAGTTTTCATGTATGAAAGCGATTTACACATAGAAGTTTCGAATAGGCTGTATTAACTGTTCTTTGAGCTCACCATCTTTCTGCCTACCTCACAAAACTGAAAAGAGTTTTTTCATTACACTTAGAATTATTCCTCTGATACACTTGTTGTACAAGCCCGAGCGTAATATACTAATTTTAACAGAGAATCATGTTTCTTAATTCAAACATTTAACATAACCATTTATTGGATCATTAGTGTGTCTCAAAGTAATTGCTTCCCATATATACATGATTACTGTGTAGCCTTTCTGAAGATGATCAACAAATTAGATGAACATGTAGCGGTAAATAAATCCCCAAAATAAATAGCTCTGTAAGTTTTCGACATTGGATGCTGACCATATGTTTTAGTGGACTCATCTAGCTGAAGGCGCTCGGTCAGGCATCCGCACCAGATCACGTGTGGTAACGCCGTGCTCAACATCAACCACAATCGCTAGCCAGATTAGATCAGAGAATTCCGATATATTGGTCATCGCCAAATATACTCTTCCGATCTCCTCGACTCTGTCTTTTGATTTCTCTGGGTGGGAGCGAAATACATTAGAAGGTGTTACTGGTAGAAGCGTTGTCAAACACTGAATACCTGTGACATCATCATTGGTGAGACCGACGTGATCTGGTACACCTTATTGCAACTGTGAGTCTGTTCCTTTTTGGGATTTTTATATATCATTGCCTTATTTTTTATTTTTTTTAAACATTGTGATTTTTTTCGTGTTTTTTTCTTGGATATATATATCTTTTCCCCTCGTTCATTATCGTACTTCATACTTCATCATGACTGAACAGACACCTAAAGTACTCAAGCTTAAGACTTTGTCCCCGACTTCGTTTCAACTGATGCCTTTCTGGCCCGACAACATCGAAGCTTGGTTTTGCTACGCAGAAGATGACTTCTACGAGCACGGCGTGATCGACACACGTGCACAATTCCTCGCAGTAGTCAAGGCACTACCGCGCGAATTCAACAGGTACGTAACACCTAGTATGTTTACTAGTGATGTTTCCGATCCTTACGAAATCTTAAAACGCTCGATTCTTAAACGAGGAGACCTGACCGATCGACAAAGGTTAGATCAACTCTTCAATAACATCGACCTGCAATACGGTTCTGCGACGGACATGTTGCAATGGATGAGAGAGGTTATAGGCCCAAGAACTTTCGACGAAGGTCTATTCAAACAACTCTTCTTGTCAAAACTTCCCCAACAGGTGCAAGCAGTTCTGGTCTCGTTCCAGAACAACGCCTTAGACGAGCTAGCTGCATCTGCCGACCGCATCCTAGAAATTACGAAACCTTCTACTACCGAGGTATTTTCAGTCACAGAAAAACCTCAAACGACTCAGAATGATATAACCGAGTTATGTCACACACTCACGCGTTATCTTAGTCTTCGTACCGACCGTAAGAGATCGCGCACACCACGTAGAAGCATTTCTCGTAAGCGATCTGTCTCTAGACCACGAGAGACAGATAACCCCATATCATAACCAGTATGGAAAGTTTTCCAGAAATTGCAGAAAACCCTGCAATTTTCCCAACATAAAACCGACTGATTAGAAAAGCAATTCGGGAAACTTCCAAGCCGGCACGCGTTAACGGCAACCGTAGCCGGCGAACAAAGCCGTCTGTTATTCGTCACAGATGTGACAACGAGAGTTCGCTACCTCGTCGACACTGGCGCAGAAGTTAGCGTTCTCCCAGCAAATCCTAACGACCGACTACACGAATCGACCCTAAACTTACAGGCGGCAAACGGAAAACCGATCGCTACGTATGGCAAAAGGTACGTTTACCTTAACGTGGGTTTACGCAAACCCATTCACTGGATCTTCGTTGTTGCTGATGTTTCTATGCCACTCATTGGTATGGATCTTCTACAACACCATAATCTGATCATCGACACGCGCAAACGGAGGCTAGTAGACGGAAACACTAATTTATCCGTTTGCGTAACTTTTTTACTGGTTGCAAATTATCCCCAGTCACAATTAAACGTGTGATAGACCCACTCTATCAGCCACTTCTCAATAAGTATCCTAGGATACAACAAACGTAACCGAGATTACCGTGTGTAATCAGCAACGTTACACATCACATCACGACTACAGGACCACCTGTATTTTCTAAAGCACGACGGCTAGCTCCCGAAACGCTAAGGTTAGCGAAAAACGAATTCGACCATATGATAGACTTAGGAATCATACGACCGTCAAGTAGCCCATATGCATCTCCGTTGCACATGGTCCCTAAAAAAGACAGCAACGATTGGCGTCCAACTGGTGACTATCGGCGATTGAACGCGAAAAACATTCCCGATCGTTACCCGTTGCCTCACATTCACGATTTGACAGCTACCTTGAAAGGTACAACTGTCTTTTCGAAAATCGACTTGGTTAAAGCGTATAACCAAATCCCTGTGGCTACAGACGACATACCGAAAACAGCTATCATAACTCCCTTCGGACTCTATGAATTTTTGCGAATGCCTTTCGGTCTAAGGAACGCTGCTCAAACATTCCAAAGATTCATAGACGACGTTTATCGAGGTCTCAACTTCGTACACGCGTATGTTGACGACTGTCTAATCGCAAGTCCGGACAGAGAAACACATCTCAAGCATCTGGATGTTGTTTTCGAACGATTACAAAAACATGGCATTACTGTAAACGTTCAGAAATGCCAATTTGGAACCGACTAATTAGACTTTCTGGGACACACTATCGATTCTCAAGGTATCCGACCCCTTAGAACCAAAGTGGCGGCCATTCTGGATTACCCAGAACCAACCACCGTCAAGCAATTACGCACGTTTAACGGCCTCGTAAGTTTCTATAGACGTTTCATACCGAAATGCGCATTACTTATGAAACCTCTGACCGACCAACTTCGTGGAAATGCGAAATCCATCAATTTGGACGACACCGCACGAAAAGCATTCTCCACAGTTAAGGAACTGATTGCTAAAGCAACAATGTTCGCACATCAGGACACCCGAGCACCCATTAGTATCGCAGTAGACGCATCCGACTCGGCAATCGGAGGAATCTTACAACAATGGGTTAACAACTCCTGGCAACCCTTGGCATTTTTCTCTAGAAGGTTGCTAGACACCGAATCGAGGTACAGCACATTCGGTAGGGAACTCCTAGCTATGTATTGTGCTGTACGGCATTTCCATCACTACATCGAAGGCCGTGAATTCACTCTTTTCACGGACCATAAACCGCTCACTTTCTCGTTAAGCTCTCCTTCTGACAAGTACTCTCCCCGTGAGTCTCGAAAACTGGACCACATTTCGCAGTTTACTTCAGACATTCAACACATCTCTGGAGCAAACAATGTAGTTGCAGACGCTTTATCTCGCATAACTTCCTTGAACAGTTTCCAAGGAATCGACCTTCTTAAAGTCGCTCAGCTTCAAAAAGAAGACACTGATCTTCAGCACGAGTTATCGTCCACAACACTTAAACTACGCATCAAACAGATGGGAACAAGTAAGGAAACCTTACTTTGTGACACATCTACAGGTAGGGATCGCCCAATCGTGCCGAAACATTATCGACGCAATGTCTTCAACACATTGCACAAACTTTCTCATCCAGGCGTTCGTGCAACCATCAAGCTTATAGCAGAACGGTTTTGCTGGCCTGGCATGAAAAAAGACGTGAGGGAGTGGGCACGCTCCTGTGTAAGCTGCCAAAAATCTAAGGTTATCAGACACAATAAATGTCCCTTAGGCTCATTTAAAACTCCCGATGCTCGTTTCGACCATGTTCATCTGGATTTGGTAGGACCTTTACCAGATTCAAATGGATACTCTTATCTCTTAACCTGCGTAGACCGTTTCACTCGATGGCCAGAAGCAGTACCTATCAAGGACATCACTGCTGAAACAGTGGCCCGCACCTTCGTCGAACGGTGGGTAGCAAACTTCGACTGCCCTTCAACCATCACTACAGACCGCGGACGTCAGTTTGAATCTGATCTTTTCCGTCGCCTGATCACACTTTTAGGAACCACTCGCTTCCGAACGACTGCCTACCACCCACAAGCAAACGGGTTGGTAGAACGTTTTCACCGACAACTAAAAGCTTCACTATCAGCTGCAAACGTTTCACAGTGGACCGACGCTTTTCCACTCGTCTTACTAGGTATTCGCAATGCAGTGAAAGCTGACATTGGATACACTGCGGCTCAACTCGTTTATGGAACGACACTTCGACTTCCAGGAGAATTCGTGGATCCTTCATCCTCTTCAATGAACATGGATCTAACCTCCTACACGAACAGGCTTACAAACGCAATGCGTTCAGTTAAACCTGCTTCCACTCGACCTCAATCAACTGATGTTTTCGTTCAACCTGACTTACGATATAGTACACACGTTTTCGTTCGTCGAGACTCGCATCGACGACCCTTCGAATCAGCATACGAAGGACCCTTCAAAGTTCTTCAACGTGAATCTAAGTACTATATAGTCGATAAGAACGGAACCAACGATAGCATCAGCATCGATCGCTTAAAAGCAGCGTATTTAGAAGGAAATCCCATTCACGTCGACTTTCCTTCGGTACAGTCGCACAACATGACTCCTACACTCATAATTCCTCAACCGACAACCAACACTAGCGATGATACTTCGAATGTATCTGAAAATATACCTAAAACGACGCGTTCTGGAAGAAGAGTAAGATTTCCAGAACATTTAAACGATTACTGCACGTAAGGCACTACTCGAAATTTTATACTATCTCGATCTTTCTTTTTAACGATATATAATTATTTTTTAAAAAAAGACAATTTTATTATGCCTATATATTTATATTTTTATTTTAAAAAAAACAAAACATAAAAAACATTTTTTTAACACTATTACGTGTGCTTGAGTATATTTTCCATTTTTTCGCCGACATTGTGTTTTTACGCACATACGAGTGTATTTCGACATGCACTTACACTTTCTTTTTTCTTTTCCAGGACGACTGGAAAAGAACGATGCAGTTTACGAGGAGTCGAAATTTTCGTTGTAACTCTTTCTTTTTTTACTATGTTGTACCTCGGTCCCATATAGTAAGGAAAGACGACCAGACGCTGCTACACTTAGTAAGCTATCAGAAGAGTGTTTACCAACGACAAACTCGTTGGGTTTAAACTTCTGGCTGGCCACGTCTTAGGGTCATCACTGCCCCACTAGGGGGGGAGTGATCTGTAGCGGTAAATAAATCCCCAAAATAAATAGCTCTGTAAGTTTTCGATATTGGATGCTGACCATATGTTTTAGTGGACTCATCTAGCTGAAGGCGCTCGGTCAGGCATCCGCACCAGATCACGTGTGGTAACGCCGTGCTCAACATCAACCACAATCGCTAGCCAGATTAGATCAGAGAATTCCGATATATTGGTCATCGCCAAATATACTCTTCCGATCTCCTCGACTCTGTCTTTTGATTTCTCTGGGTGGGAGCGAAATACATTAGAAGGTGTTACTGGTAGAAGCGTTGTCAAACACTGAATACCTGTGACATCATCAAACAATTAGCTCTAATGCTTTTTCTTCTGAAAGCCAACTGCTTGATTCGTTCGAAGATTATATTAAATTCTTTAAAATCAGCAGATTACTTTGTCGCTGGATGCAGACAATGATACTAATGACGATAAAGTTTTTTATATTCTTTTAGGACCGAAGGTACACAACGTCCCTACTGAAATAGTGCTAACCCTTTCCGGGATTCTCATATTTTGCCTTTACTCACTTCAGATAAATGAATTTACTTCAAGAACTTATCTGTAGCTTGTTACTGGTATCAGTAGTGATTACCATTAAGGATAACTAACTTGCTACATAATTTATCTAGAGTGTGTATATAGATGATGTTACAGATAACCAGTGTAGGTAATCTATGTGTATGGTCGATTTATATGGGGTTGGTGTGACGTGGTTTACGTTTGAGTCACGCTTCGCCATTAGTACTTAACCTGGATTATGCTATTTTTATGATCAGGTGATTGGCTAGAATAAATGAGCTCAATAGTCAACAACAAATATTAGTATTAACAGTTGGCAGGTGTGGAAGGAGGAGCCAATGACGTGTGCGCCTTATTATGGCGTCCAATCCATTGATATGTGGTGATTGTCCCTGGCCTTAACGATAATTGACAAACTGCTCAATTTTCAGCTATCTGCTTGAACATCTTTTAATATACAGACATGTTGTGTTGTACGTTACTTATGTCTGTCGACATTAGTAGTATGTAGCACCATTTAGAAGTAGAGTGCCTGGCAGCAGGAGGTTTTGAAGGTCAAATTGAAGGAAACGGATGTGTAAACAAAGTGTGAATGTAAAGACAATGAAGAAACAACAAAATTTAAAACATTTTGATGAAAAATTTGCCAGTGAAGATTTTAATGTATAGTTTTTACATTTTAACAAAGAACTCTGTATCCTGGGTTTAAAAATAGATTGGTCACCTCCAGTTGACTGTTCGTTTACAACAATATGATGGATTTATTCAACTGGAAGTACACAGCTATCCATGGCCTAACCAACGCAGAATTTATGTTGCATTGGATCAGCAACAGTCTAAATTTGTATGAAGACAATCCAGACAAAACTAATTAACAAGACACTTTCATATGGTCACTAAAATGTCACCGGATCTGCGTGATGAAAAGCCGGCTGGAGCATTTCTATTGTTCCTTTATCCGCACTCACTTCGAAAATTATCCTGGATGATAACATTCCGTCAATTAGCCAGATGGTAACGAAGGAAAAGCAAAGCCAATTTACAAGGTTAGGGCCAAACAGGATGGGAAGGTAACAAGCAGTCCATGTAGTATGACAAATTTTCTTTGTGCTTGTCTTCCAGATGGTACCTTTTACCAGAGTTTTGAATCAACTATGTGATTGTCCTATTTTTCATTATATTTACCAGTGACTAATTTTAGAGAGAATTCGCTAGGGTTTCAGGCAGCTACTATCTCGCAGCGACAAACACTCTAGCTGAAGGTGCTCGGTCACACATACACTCCAGATCACCGGTGAGTACGCAGTGATACATATCCCTTGCAACTGCTAGCCAAGCACGTATTGATAGCTTTCCCAATATATCTTCGGTACCCTTCATTTTTGACTTCTCATTTGATTGAGTTGGTGTACACTGTTTGCAGAGGTGCTACGTATAAATCTGTCCTAACTTAAGGTACTTATGAAAATTTGAGCACTTTCGTCAGCGTGACCAGAGCCGTATCAGAAATGTTCTTTAAGAGAAAGCCTGAGTTTTGTATACATATATTGCGATATTCGTTCTATCACTGGTGCAACGGGCCAGTTCATGCCAAATTTCTGCTCTCTAAGAGCGAAGTTGTATTTACTTGGACTTTCTCAACATTTTGCTTAGTTTTGTTGCATAATATATTGGTCTAATACATCATTTATTTTAATCTTTTTCTCAAAACCACGTCTCCCTGTTATTTATTTTCTTATGGCCTCCTTTATATGACTAATCAAAAGACTGTCTGCTAAACATTCTGTAACTTGTTCAAGAAACATCATCTACATGGTGGGTGTTGGCTGTTGGTTCCATAAACCCTAATGCCCTGAGACAAACTTACTCAGGTTACATGAAACGAAAATCCATAAATAACTATCAAACTGACTATTACTAGTGCAGTTTAATGGTTCAAGTGCCACAGGTATGACCTTATCAGAGACTTGGAACTTCACCGGAACGACAAGTAGCAACAGCGACGAAAGCAATCTGTTTATACTGGTCTTAGGAACAGTAGTTCACATTATTGCAAAACGTCATTTTTGATAGTCAAGCAATACTACTAGGACTACTTTGACCTAGTGGTTAGACTAACTTCGCGAAATGCTGTCATTATTTTCTGTGCTGGAGGATGAACCAAGACAAGTGAGTTTGGATTCCTTCAGAATCGCATCGCACTCTTCGTTTGTTATGACGTAAAAGACACTACTGGATGGGATACAACAGAACTAGTAACAACAGTGCATTCGGGCAATTCAAAACAAGTAAGGAACATATGCACAGAAGCAATAAAAGAGGACAGGCTTCAGTGTCAGCTAAGGCCTATCAATAAATTTGTAAACAATCCGAAGAATTTAATCCGTTATGCAGCCTCTCTTCTACAAGACAAAACTGAAGTTTCCCAACTACAAGGTCCTAATGGTTCGACTAATAACGACGGTGACGCCTCTACTGGCTGAGCAGTACTCTCGGACATTTCGACCGACCCACACTAACTCTGTTGATAAAGGCTTCAACCGCCTCTCTACAGGACATTAAGAAGTGAACCTGAGCGCTGACTTGCTGTATCGGAAACTGCAGTACCTAAACAAGGACAATTCTATTGGCCCGCATATGGTTGATTCTGCTATACTCAGGGAAGTAGTTTCAATTTTGGCAACACTGCTTAGCGTGCTGTTCTCACATTCACTAACCTTGGACAAATTATCGGAAATTCGGGAGCTGACTCACATCAGACCACTTTTCAAAAACGGTCGACTTAGCAAACCTTCGGGCTACCAACCTGTGGATATTCTCTCTATACCTTCAAAAATTATGGAGTCCCTGATATTCAACGGTTTACATGAATACTTACTATCCATAAACTTATTTTCACCACAACAGCGCAGGTTTAGAAAAGGTCACATGCTGACTGAGTAGACAGATGGACAACCATCCTTGATCGAAAGGGGAAGGTTGACGTCATGTACGTTGACTTCTCTCAGGCTATGGAATGTCCTAGTGGGGTCCCCAAGAGCTCAGTTTATTTATTTGGACACATGAATATTGGTACAAGAGAGCGCCAATGTATATGCGCCACACAGAACAATGAATCTTCGAAGAGGAATACAAAGAAAGAAAAAAAAGCTAAGGAGCACAAAAAAAGAGAGAACAATAACGAAGAGATTGGTGTAAGGTAATGTGCTAGTAATCAGGGAACGCAAAGGTACAATCGGAAGAAATCTTTCAGGTAAGGGAGACACAACCACTTTTTATGAAGAAAGTAAAAGAAGGTGACAGCAGGATCGCCACTGGCTTCTATTCTGAGCCATATCTGATAACGTCTCTAGCCACTGTGTAGCACCATCTCTCAGACCCCAACCAGGGAGTCGTGAAGGACCAACACAAACCAGTCCTTTGCAGCTTTCTTTCATGCCACGACACCATGTCATGCACTGACCACCTCTCCGCGTCTTCCAACCAGTCCCAGGGTCGGCAAATAATGCACGACGTGGAATTCTCTGGGATGACATTTGGAGGACATGTCCAAGCCACCGAAGTCGGTGTTTCAAGATGGTGACACCAATTGAATTATCATCTCTGTGCCCGAACACACGATGCCGAACCTCTGCATTGCTGACATGGTGTTGCCACTGAATGTCAGCAATCTTTCGGAGACAGCGATGATCGAATACAGAGAGTCGTCTAACGTCCTCAACTCGGAGAGGCCAGGTTTCACAAGCATAGATCAGAACTGCTCTCACCGACGCGTTGTAGATCCGACCTTTTACAGCCAGACTAACATCACGAAGGCGCCATAGATGGCCCAGATTGGCATAAGCCGCTCTGGCTTTCACTATTCGTGCATTGATCTCATCACTCACACCCCCACCAGCACTTATGCAGCTACCCAGATACACGAACATCTCGACTATTTCTATCTGCTCACCATCCAGGGTGAGTACAGGATTAGAATCCTGTCAGTCTTGTAGAAGTACTTTTCACTTCGAAGGTGCAAAGCACATACCATACCTACGGACACTGATTGCCAACTGATTAAGTGCGGATTGCATGCCTTGGGCATTATCGCACAGTAAGACAATATCGTCCGCATACTCAAGGTCGAGAAGTCTTTCTCCAGGCAACAGATCCACACCACCATTACTTACATTCATCAGAGCTGTTTCATCTCAACTGATGAAGTTCCACTACTTCATCAATTGATTTGCCATCCTTACCTAGTACCCGTTTCCTAACAACTGTGTTACTTACTCGATGGTCCCAAGATATACGAGCAATGTTTCGAAGACACCTATGATCGAATACTGTGGCAAGCCCATTTGGCCACTGTATCATCTGTCTATTCATTGTAACTTAGACTCGTAATTCACTATGTTAATTTCGGTGTGTATGATCGAATGCATGTCTGTACATTAACTTTTAAACTATTTTCCTATTGGTTTCAACGTGCAGATAATCGATAGTCTATCCACACCTGATTAACCCTCAAAAATATATATGGATTTTTAACAAACTCACACTCTCTCTGTTCCCATCGTGTGCTTGCTCACAATACGCTTGTGGATTATCATTATTCATTAATAATAAACTATCTCCATAACTGGTGTTCAGGCTTCTTAATAATCTCGAGTAAATCCGTAATTCTACTAGGAGATTAAGCCTACCTTAAATACTCAGTTACGGAATATTATTATTTGGAGTCAGATATTAAGGACCTTATCCTCAACATATTGGTGACCCGCCTTTAGAACGCGCACCATTTTCCTCCAAAGTCTGCTGCATTCTCCTCAAGAGTATCATAAAGAACTTCATATTGGAATTATTATTATAATTAATAACAATCCATTGACAGTCATAATAAATTCACTCATAATATTTTCCCTTTGGAATTATTACTGTATATTCTCATACATATACCCAAAGTGACAATTTTTCTTTTCGGTGAGTCTTATATATATATTTTTTGTTGTTATTTTTGATTTCTCTTCATATTGTATATTACAATCCTCAGCTTATTATTACTATTGCTTTTTCGTATCATGGCACTTGATAATTCGTTAAGCCTTTCATCTAAATCTATTTCCGTGGGTGCCATCTCTGTACCTTTACCCATTTTTAATCCACGAAAGGCTGAACTCTGGTTTGCTCGTTTGGAAAGCTTTTTTGTTGCAAACAAAATCACAAACCAGAGTACGAAATTTAGTTATGCGAATTCACTGCTGCCAGATGACGTCATTGAACAAGTGCCGGATGTCATTTTTAAGCCGGATCCTGACTCACCATTCGATTGTCTAAAAAGAGAGGTCATTCGTGTCACATCTCTCACCGACCAACAGACAATTGATCAACTTTTAGCCAACGTAGAGCTAGGTGACAATACACCGTCACAGTTAAAACGCCACATGACAAACTTATTAGGAAATCGTACAGTAGACAAACGTCTACTATATCAATTGTGGCTCAGACGTCTCCCTCAAAACATTCAACAGATACTAGCAATTGGAGACGAAGACGTTGATTTTGATAGACTAGCAGACATAGCCGACAGAATTTACGAACGGTCCAAGACTCACCTTGTATCTCAAATCCAATCAAGCTCAGCTGACGAGATCGCCGAGTTACGACGATCAGTTGATACCCTTACGAAACAGATAGCTCAGATCCAATTATTGAATGCCTCCCACAGCAAGCGTAGAGGAACATCCACAAGCCGTAGACGCCGTAGTCCAAGCACTACTAGACACAACATTTGCTGGTACCATAGAACATATGGCAAACAAGCTAAAAAATGTACTCCGCCTTGTAACTTTGCAAGCACACAGAAAAAGGAACGTCAAGACCGTAGGTTAATGACGACTGCACTCACTGACCACAACTTTCAAGACAGTCGTCTATTATATGTTACAGACAAAAGAACCGGCACACAGTTTTTAGTCGACACTGGGGCAGAGGTTAGTGTAGTACCACCTACTGCATTCGAGAAAAACACACCTGACCCCAAACTAAAACTACAAGCTGCAAACAGGTCTGACATCAAGACGTACGGAAAAAGGCGGTTGCAATTAAATTTCGGTCCTAAATCTAATTTTTCCTGGAGTTTCATCATAGCGGACGTCCTCGTTCCTATAATCGGCATTGATTTTCTGCAATTCCACAAAATACTGGTAGATGTCAGAAATAGGAAACTTGTCCTTGCCGAACAGAGTAAGGAAATTAGAGGAATTATATCAAATGAGACTTCCATACATTTATTAGTTAAACCTCATCATGAGAACGACAAATACGTCAATTTACTTAATCAGTTTCCAGATTTATTACGACCGAGTTTCAAACACGACAAACCGACGCATACCGTCGTACACCACATAAAGACAGAGGGTCCACCTGTGTTCGCACGTCCAAGACGCCTTGATCCCTCTCGTCTGGCTATCGCAAAGAACGAATTCAACAAAATGATTGAGTTGGGCATCATACGCCCCTCCGATAGTCCGTGGGCATCACCGCTTCATACGGTACCTAAGAAAAACTCTTCCGAAGTTAGACCATGCGGTGACTATAGAGCTCTCAACAGCCGGACCATACCAGATAGATATCCTCTCCCACATCTACATGACTTCACTCATAGCCTATCTGACGTGTCGATCTTTTCAAAAATTGATCTCGTCCGTGCTTACCATCACATTCCAATTCATCCAGACGATGTTCCTAAAACAGCCATTACTACCCCCTTTGGACTATACGAATTCGTCCGCATGCCTTTCGGATTAAGGAATGCTGCACAAAGTTTCCAGCGTTTTATTGACCAAGTGGTACGGGGCTTACCGTTTGTGTATGCTTACATAGATGACCTACTTATAGCAAGCAAAGATGAAAATGAACATCTAACTCATCTGAAAATGCTTTTTGAGAAGCTAAACGAGTATGGGTTAGCGGTCAATCCTGACAAATGTGAGTTCGGAAAACAATCCCTCACCTTTTTAGGTCACGTACTTGATAAGCAAGGCATTAAACCAGTTCCTGAGGAAACACAAGCTATCAAAAATTATCCTTTGCCTGATTCATTCAAGAAACTACGACGTTTCCTTGGGATGATCAACTTTTACAGACGTTTTATCCCTAAATGTGCAGACTTAGCAAAACCACTAACTGATTTATTAAGGGGACGAGCTAAATCATTAGCAATGACACCGCAAGCAATTCAAGCATTTGATCAGTTGAAAAGCGCTTTAAGCACAGAGGCATTACTCGCACGACGAAAGGTTGATGCACCTTTAGCAATAATGACCGACGCTTCTAACGTAGCAGTAGGTGCTGTACTTCAGCAACGTGTCAATGAACAATGGCAACCCCTTGCATTTTTCTCAAAAAAGCTCAACGCAACGCAAACGAAATATAGCACATTCGGTAGAGAACTGTTGGCTATCTACTTAGCCATCAAACACTTTCGCTACATGTTAGAAGGCAATTCTTTCACGATATATACTGATCACAAACCCCTAACTAAGTCCTTGATGCACAATCATGATAAATATAGTCCGCGCGAAATTCGTCAACTAGAATTCATTTCACAATTTGCAGCTGATATACGCTATATTAAAGGCAACGCAAATGAGGCAGCAGATGCACTATCGAGATTAAATATCAATACCTTCTCGATCCCTGATATAGACTATCAAGAAATGGCAAAGCATCAAAAGCTCGATACGGAGCTACAAAAACTTTTGCAATCTAAGGAAACGAAATTATTATTCCAAAACATCCCCATAAACAACAAGGACACCTTAACTTGTGATAACTCAACAGGTAAAACTCGCCCTTTTGTACCTTTCGGTATGAGACGAAATATTTTTGAGAAAAAACAGACAACTGTAAAACCGTCTAAACCTGCAGCAGAGCAAGCACCATTCAAACTACCTGCAACAAGCAACACTTCAAATCGAAATTCAGCAGCAGCACAAACTACAACAAGATCAGGAAGGAGAGTACATTGGCCAGATAGGTATGTAGCAACCACCATATTTATCTAGACCAAATCCTGAGACTACTCTTATAACACATAAAAATCCTATTTTATTTTGATTACTATTTTTTTTATTGGCCCCACGGATCATCATTATGCTTACATTTTAACTTTATACAATTCATTAATGTTAAATATACACTTGTATATACATGATATGAAACGTTTCAACACACAAGCTGTTATTACAGTTTTACGCTTACTCATCATATTGAGTTGTACTTTTATTTTAAAAACAGTTCCGTTCTTTATCTCTTTGTCGAACATAGATGTTAATCCAATTTTTTTTTGGTACATAAAAACATCAATGTTCTGGATGGGAGCTTATGTGGCAAGCCCATTTGGCCACTGTATCATCTGTCTATTCATTGTAACTTAGACTCGTAATTCACTATGTTAATTTCGGTGTGTATGATCGAATGCATGTCTGTACATTAACTTTTAAACTATTTTCCTATTGGTTTCAACGTGCAGATAATCGATAGTCTATCCACACCTGATTAACCCTCAAAAATATATATGGATTTTTAACAAACTCACACTCTCTCTGTTCCCATCGTGTGCTTGCTCACAATACGCTTGTGGATTATCATTATTCATTAATAATAAACTATCTCCATAACTGGTGTTCAGGCTTCTTAATAATCTCGAGTAAATCCGTAATTCTACTAGGAGATTAAGCCTACCTTAAATACTCAGTTACGGAATATTATTATTTGGAGTCAGATATCAAGAACATTACCCTTAACAATACTAGTAACCTACGAATATCCTCTACTCTTACCGGCCATGTTCCACTGCCATAAAGTAGGATGGAACGAACTGCTGCACAGTAAACACGTCTTTTGGTTGATAGTAAAAATGACGGGATGGCGAAGGAGGTCCTTCCGGCCCACTTGTTAGGCAGGCCACCCACCGGAGCAGGCGTAATTCTCGGTAACGAAGTAACCACATCCACTGCCCGACGTTCATGTAAGATTAACGATACCTAATTTATTTGAACCACTGAATTTCGTATATACTATGACATAAAGGATGTTTCTTAGAATGTGATAAATTGAACTTCAAATGAATAAACTGATAAAGTATGATGATCAGCAGAGCCGTTTGATAAGGTTGCCATTATCTTCAAATGTGTTAATGTATGCTTTTTGTAAAGTAGGTTTAATGGAATATATGTCAGATGCTTTATTTCCCATTTCTTGTGTTTTAAAATTATCTTTTATTTTTTGGATTCATTCTCGGGTCATTGTCTGTACATCTACTGTGCTAGCATTGATCATATAACTCTATAAATTGTCTTGATAACTTCGTCTGGCTGTACTGATTGTGGTGTGATGAATTGAACCGATTCACTTATGTGTCAGTTTCTTCGTTGCTTATTTCTGACTGACTGGCTTAATGAATTTTAGTGTTGTACTCCGAATGACACACTCGACAGTTCATTATTATTATCACTAAATTGCAAGAAGATCCAGATATTATCATTTCAACCTATTTAGTGTGTACAAGGCTCCACGTTACTTATGACTAACTGAAAAAAGCAGTTATATATATATAATTATGAATCGGTCAGTTTATGTATTACAAGGAATTTCTTTCCTAAGTGTAGAATGTGATAACGGTTGTCTTTAGTTTTCTAAACAATACTAATTGCATCTCGGATACTCAAAAAGTCACGTTATGTTTTCTAATGGCAATACAGGTTATTTTCATTAATGTTTAAAATGTGATTACTAGTTTAAATAACTTGAGGTATTAATTTGCTGTGGTTTTTTGCGTATTTGATGTCGAGTTTCTTGAATGTGATTTTACATTTGTTAGTACTCATCAATGAGGTACCTATGCTAACTCAAAGAAATCCTTCCTTCTAATATCTGAACTAACGTCCAGTACTACATAAAGGTGTTGTAATTAAATTGTTTTGCTTGTGATCGGTCCTACAAAATCTATGCAGTCGTCCTATACACGAGTCCGATCAGCTTCTTAAACAAAATGATGGAGTGAGAAAGGAAGTTTATTTGATCAACTGAACAGTCTTATTTATATATTCATTCATGTATTTGTTCGCCCTTAGCAAATGTAAGCTATTTCTTATCCAATCGTGTTCACTTGTCAGTTGACCGATTTTTAACTTGCCTGATGTATCAGCACTACTACCACGTTTTCTTTTATTTTCCCTCTGTTAATTTCCTTTTGGTTATCCTAATTTGAAATATGGTAACTTGAACTGATGCTAATTTGTACCAGCTTCTAGATTGTTCATAACTGATTAATTTATATACTCCTTTCCGTCAATGCACTTCTATATAAGTTATGAGTGAGCACACATGAAATTTTTAATTGTTATTTATGATCATTCCAAGGAAGAATTTTTTGCTTTTGAAGTAAATGATCAATTTTGATGGAGTTTTGTTCTCTGAGCTGGATGGTTTGTTCGTGGAGCTTTCATCGTTCTTCTGAACGACACCAGCGAAAAAATTCAGGTAGAAGTGAAGTGTTCGTATTAAACGTCAGCAAGAACCAATCAACATCGAGGTGTACACGACAAGCTGTGAACCACATGTGGATAAATCCGAACACTTCTACCTGAAGTTTGTGCTGATGATGTTTTTCAGAAGAACAATGAAAACCTCAAGACCAAACCATTCAGCTCAGAGAACAAAACTCCATCAGAATCATCCACCTGAGCTACAAATCTCCACCATCTCAAAACGATCAATTTTTGGGTACTTTTATATTTTGCGACCATACTATTATCAGTATTATTGTTTATAACAGTAGTGTGAAATAGTCTCTTAATCGTATACTCTGATATTTTTCTCAAAAATTTATTTCTTGTACAAATGGATTCCTGTAAGTCTTATGATAAATACACACAATCACTCAGTCAGTCAGTTACAACGTAGGACCAGGAATATATGTGTACACAATACTTGTCCATTTATAAAATGATTAATTTCTGTAGTAGTAGTAGTAGTAGTAGTAGTAGTAGTAGTTTGGAATAAAACTTTGACCTTCAATAAATAGTATTTCATTCATGAGTTGATCAATCGATAATCCAGACATAGATGAATTATATGTGCTTAGAGGTATTCGATAAACAACCCTAGATATGTGTTAAATAGTAGAAATATTTACAAAAATGCTCTATCCGTTTTAAAATATAGTTGTCATTTGAATACATACACTAAGTAGTACGGCAATTAGTTTAATGAATTAGTTCTTTTTTTCAATGAGTTTACTTTTAAAGCTTTATATTTACATATACTTGCCCCGACCGAAGCTGCTACCTTGACGCGGTGGTCGAGCTTGCCTATCGTGATGACCCAACCGAGCTATATTGGCTGGAACATATGTTCCTGTAGGTTCTACCATGCCAGGCAGGTCGATTGGAGAACGGTAAGACTAAAAGCACCAACTCAAGGTCTGAGGGCGAAGTCGTACTGCTGACTGTAGAGGAGTGTGACAGCAGTAAGGTGTTTCCCTCGGACAACCAGCATCTGCAGCGATGCTGCCTTCCCACAAGGAGGGGTGGGGTTAGAAAAGGTCGACCCTAAAAATGTCACACCTCACGGATTTCCATCTCCGGCGGTAAGGCCCATTGAAGAACAGGGCTAACACATTGAAAACCTTCCACGAAAAAACCGTGTGCGACCGGCCTCAAGCAGTTGTCCCTTGGGCTCTGCGGTAGTTAAGACCAACACTAATGCAATTTCCTTTTCAGGTTCCTCGGTGTGGGCAACCGGGAAGAGATATCAGCCCTCATACCCGTAACAGCACACGAGACCAAGTTGGTCACATTCAAATCCTTCCTACACCTCCTAATACCTCTCTTATCTCCATGACAAACCCTCCTCACGTCTCTTTATCACCTCGCACTGCTAGGGCTAACGATTCAAGTACCCGGAACGTTATTTCTGGTCTGCTGAAAACACTCTCAAAACTACACGTAGGAGATTTGAACGTCCTAACGCTGTGCCAAATAGGACAACAGGCTTCCTTAGCTAGGGCTTTATAATTTCGCGCCATCGATGTGTGCTGCGTCTCCGAAACGCGCATACAGGATCCAAGTAGCGTCATTCATTTGACCTCATCATGTCATAATAAAGAATCAACTCGATTTACGCTTCGTGTATCTGGAAGCCCTGATGGTGCTTACCGTGGCCTAGCCGGCGTAGGCAGAGCATTGGGTCCTAGGGCAGAACTAGCTCTCTTAGACTGGATCCCAGTAGACAGTTGTTTGTGCGCTGTTCGACTAAACGGAACAGCAAGGACTCGGGAGGATAGGAACACTCGTCGTTGCCTCTTCGTCGTCTCTGCCTATTCTCCCACTGACTGCAGCTCAGATGATGTAAAAGATGAGTTTTACAGAAAGCTCTCCGACCTTCTCCGAAAAGCTAGGCGCTCTGATGTAGTAATAGTGGCTGGTGACTTTAATGCTCAAGTAGGTAAACTAAGCGATAGGGAAAGACACCTAGGTGGATCTTATGGTGTCGTGGCTCAAAGAACAGATAATGGCGACCGTCTGTTGCAGCTATGCTCAGATAACCGCCTGTTCCTTGCAAATACTAACTTTAAGCATAAGCAAAAACATCTTTCATCATGGCGACCCCCTAATTCGTCCCAACGTTGGACCCAAATAAATCACATCGCTATCAGCCACCGATGGAGGAGCTCGATAGAAGACTGTCGCTCATTCTGGAGCACATGCTTAGATTCAGATCATGCTCTAGTGCGAGCGCGTATTTGCTTGCGTCTTACTGGACGTAGGAAAGACGCTGCAAGGAAACCTCTTAGGAGCCTACTTAATGATAGTCAAGCTAAGAGTATATTTCAGGAACAACTAGGAAAACAGTTAGGCAGCCATGTATGTGATGCCCATCGCCTGGCAGCATGGAATGATATCCGAAAAGCTGTGGAAACAGCAGTGATATCTGCAAGTACGGTAAACCACAAGGTTAGGGAGAAACACTGGATCTCAACAGCATCTACCGCACTGATAGAT
Organism: Schistosoma guineensis; assembly: GCA_944470375.2. Classification (NCBI taxonomy): domain Eukaryota; kingdom Metazoa; phylum Platyhelminthes; class Trematoda; order Strigeidida; family Schistosomatidae; genus Schistosoma; species Schistosoma guineensis. Next base: position 17,080,433 of record OX103893.1, read on the forward strand.
GCTCAAAAACTCATTCCACCTGGCTCTGAACATAACGAAGAGCAGCAGGCCCTGACAAGTTTACTCCTGAGATTTTTAAGGATGGTGGTCCAGTATTAGCAATGAGATTAACTGAGGTCTTGGGTAGAATTTGGGAACTGGACGTAATCCCATCTGACTGGTCTCAATCACTGATTGTGCCAGTCTATAAGAAAGGACAAAAGTCCTCTTGTGACAATCACAGAGGAATCAGTTTGACTAATATAGTGTCTAAAATATTAGCCTCAATAATACTTCAACGCCTGACCAAAGCTCGTGAAGAGCAGACTAGAGAAAATCAGGCTGGTTTTCGACCTGGACGTGGTTGTATAAATCAGATATTCACACTACGTCAGGTTCTAGAACACAGACACATATTCAGACGCCCCACAATGGTAGTATTTTTCGACCTTAAGCCGGCATTTGACTCGGTTGATTGTGAGGTTCTATGGCAGTGTTTGGCACTGAAAGGATTACCAAAGAAGTACATTAACCTTATAAAGGCTTTCTACTCGAACACAACTGGTCGAGTGAGAGCTTATGGCGAACTGTCATCAGAATTGATCACCTCAAGTGGTGTTCGTCAGGGCTGTCCACTCTCCCCATTCTTGTTCAACTTTGTGGTCGACGTACTTTTAGAGATAACACTCTCCTCATCTAAATATATAGGGGTTGAACTCCTACCAGGAGGTTCACTTGTTGACTTAGAATATGCAGATGACATAGTTTTATTTGGTGAAGACGCTGACAAAATGCAGAGTCTTCTGACCACTCTAAGCAACAATGCAAGCATGTTCGTGATGCGATTCTCCCCCTCGAAATGCAAAATGTTGCTTCAGGATTGGGTTGCATCGACACCCGAACTAATGATAGGGAGTGAAGTAGTTGAGTGTGTCGATCGCTTCACTTATCTTGGAAGTCTCATCAGCCCTTGTGGTTTGGTGTGTGACGAAATCTCAGCACGGATACAGAACACCCGATTAGCTTTTGCCAACTTGCGTCACTTATGCCGTGGGTGAGATATCCGTCTACCAACAAAAGGACGAGTTTACTGCACAACAGTTCGTTCCATCCTACTTTATAGCAGTGAAACGTGGCCGGTAAGAGTAGAGGATATCCGTAGGTTACTAGTATTTGACCATAGGTGTCTTCGAAACATTGCTCGTATATCTTGGGACCATCGAGTAAGTAACGCAGTTGTCAGGAAACGAGTACTAGGTAAGGTTGGCAAGTCAATTGATGAAGTAGTGGAACTTCATCAGTTGAGATGGCTGGGACACGTGTTACGTATGTCCAACCACCGACTGCCTCGACGTGTGATGTTCAGTGGTATAGGAGTAGGTTGAAAGAAAGTCTATGAAGTCACTGACAAGTGGACTGAGCCATGTTGGTAGGTGTAGACTACCTGGTTGGGGACCGCGAGATGATAGCAACCGATGGTTAGAGACCCTGAATGACATGGCTCAAAATCGTTTGCAATGGCGCAGGTGCATCCAATCTTTGTGTTCTCCCAAATTCTAATCTTCTGAATTCTTCATGCCCCTTTCTTTTTTCTCTTTCCAAATTTATTTCACTGTATTATACTCCTTGAATAACATCTTCAAACCTTAGTTTTTCTGATTACAGCTTATAATTTTACTACATCTAGAACTACGGGATTTGAATTGACCACTGCATCTCTGTGCTAATGTGGTATGGCAACTCGAACTGATGTATGTACGTACGAAGTTCTACTTTGTTACTGACTGACATATAATTGCATGTTTGTAAGCAAATTATAAGTGTATCAGTCAGTCAGTCAGCTACAACGTAAGACTAGGCACATATATGCATCGGTCCAAGTTGCCATACCTCATTAACACAACAAGATGGACACCGGATTCATAAAAGTAGTTAATTCAGAGGTGGTAATATATAAAAGAAAGATTGCAATAAGGAGATAGTACAGGAAGAAAGAATTAGTTCGTAGAAAGAAAGATATGAAGCAATTTTAATCTCTTAGTTTAAGGGAAGACAGAGAGTGTATACAGCTACGCGATTGTGATCGATTTTGAGCCATGTCACACACAATCTCCAACCATTGGTTACGACAGTCACGCGGACTCCAACAAGATAGTCTGCATCTCCCAACATGACTCAGACTAGAAGTTAGTGACTTCAAGCACTGATGTCACGTTTTGCTTTGGCCACTCCTAACTTTCTTCCAACCATCTCCAACACCGGTTAACATTGCACGTCGTGGTAATCGGTGTTCAGGCATACGTAACACGTGGCCCAACCATCTCAGTCGATGAAGATTCACAACCTCGTCAACTGATTTACCATCATTCCCTAATACCCTGCGTCTAACCTCACTATTACTTACCTGGTGATCTCAGCAGACGCCAGCAATATTTCTGAGGCATCTGTGGTCAAGTACTAGTAGCTTACGAGTGTCTTCTACTCTTAATGGCCATGTTTCGCTGCTGTAAATTAAAACAGCGGACTGCCGCGCAATATACTCGTCCTTTTATTGATAGACGGATATCTCGCCTTCGCCATAGGTGACGTAAGTTGGCAAAAGCCAAACGAGCTTTTCGAATCCGTGCTGAGATTTCATCAGACACCAACCCATTAGGTGTAATCAGACTTCCAAGATAAATGAAGTTGTCAACGCGTTCACTCCCTATCCTTAGTTCAGGTGTTGACGCAGGCCAGTCCTGAAGCAACAACTTGCATTTCGAGGGAGAGAAGCGCATTCCAGACATTCTGGCATTGTTGCTCAGTGCTACCAAAAGACTGCATTTTATCAGCGTCTTCACCAAACAGGACTATATCATCTGCGTATTCTAAGTCGATAAGTGGACCTCCTGGATGGAGATCAATACCCGAGAATTCAGTCAACGAGAATGTTATTTCCATCAATAGGTCTATGATTAAGTTAAACAAAAATGGAGAAAGTGGACAGCCTTGACGGACACCACTTGAGGTTGCAAAAGTAGATGACAGTTCGCCATAAGCCCTGACTCGACTAGTAGTGTTCGAGTAAAGAGCGTTCACAAGGTTTATGTACTTCTGAGGTACGCCTTTCAATGACAGACACTGCTACAGAGTCTCGCGGTCTACAGAGTCAAATGCTGCTTTTAATTCAAGAAAGACCACCATTGTTGGACGCCGATAAGTACGCTTGTGTTCTAGAACCTGACGAATGGTGAATATATGGTCGATGCAGCCACGACCAGGTCTGAAGCCAGCTTGATTCTCTCGTGTTTGTAGTTCACGAGTCTTAGTTAAGCGTCTGATAATTATCGAGGCTAGTATTTTAGATACTATATTAGTTAAACTAATCCCTCTATGGTTGTCACAGGATGATTTTGACTCTCTCGTATATATTGGGACGATAAGTGATTGTGACCATTCAGATGGAACAACGTCTAATTCCCAGATCTTAGCTAAAATATTAGTCAACCTAATCGCTAAAATTGGACCACCATCCTTAAAGACTTCTGGAGCCAATCCATTTGGACCAGCTGCCCTTCCTCGTTTCAGATTAACTATAGCCTTTTGAACTTCTGCTAGAGTTGGGGGACCTACCTCAATGTTCCATTCACACTGTCTGGTAATGGCGGGTAGTTGTAGAGTAGATGAAGGCCAGCTGAACTGTTCTCTGAAATGTTCCACCTATCGTTCTAAACGTCTGGACTGAGAGCAGATGAGGGTGTCGTCTTTTTCCGAAATAGTCTGATTTACACTTGATTTATTAATTCCAGTTTCTTTTATTAGTCTGTAGAGCTGTCTTGTGTTCTCTATAGCCGCCGCCTTTTCTATCTCTTTTGTTTTCGTTGCCCACCACTGCTCACGGTTGTTGCTTAGACTTTTGCTTAACCTAGATCTGATTTGTTGTCGCTCTTCATCGTGTTCAGAGCCTGATGGGATGAGTTTATGAGAATCCATCAGTGCAATAGACCTAGAGGAAATCCATTTGTTCTTTGTAACCCTGTGGTTTAAATCACAAATAGATGTCACCGCTGTTTCCACAGCTGTTTGTATAGCTTTCCAAGCAACATCTGGGTCAGCCTCGTTTTCAGAACTACCTAAGTGTGACCTCAGTTGTTCCTGGAGCCTACTTTTGGTTTTCTCGCTACTCAATTCAGTTCTAATGGGTCTTTTTACTGAGGCTTTTTTACGTCCAGTGAGGCGCAAGCAGATGCGTGCCCGTATTACGGCGTGGTCGGAGTCCAAGCAGGTACTCCAGAGTGAGCGACAATCTTCTACCGACCCTCTCCAACGATGACTGATGGCAATATGGTCTATTTGAGTCCATCGTTGGTTTGGTGTAGGGGGTCGCCATGTTAGACGATGTCTCTCCTTATGCTTAAAATTTGTGTTTGCTAAAAATAAACGATTGTCTGAGCACACGGAGGGTGTATCTCGTCGGGACTCCGTTTTGCCGAGGTGAGTTCAAGTGAATGACCGCACTGGGATCCTTTATGCCTGTTTCAGAGACACAGCATACATCAATGGTACGAGATTTTAGGGTTCTAGCCAAGGAAGCCAGTTGACCGATTTGACATAGGGTGCGTACATTGAAGGCTCCAATGTGTAGTTTGGAGCGAGATTTCAGTAGACCTGGGACAGTGTTTTGAGCACTAGAATCGTTGGCTATGGTGACATTTGAGGAGGAAGGCGAAAGAAGAAATTTAGAGTTGAAAGTCGATGTAAGAGGAATAATAGGAAGTGAAGACAGAGGTTGATTATGAATACAGTGGTCTTGAGTGCTGTTAGAGGTATGAGGGCGGTTATCACTTCCCGGTTGCCCACACTGTGGAAGGGTTGCTCTGGAGGTACCTTAAAAGGAAATTGGATTAGAGGTGGTCTTAGTAACCTGGGAGCGTGACCGCAGTGCTCAAGGGACAACTGATTGAGGTCAGTCACACACGACCTTTTTGTGTTAGCTCCGTACTTGTTGAGACCCTACCGCCGGAGATGAATATCTGTAGGATAAGGTGAGGTGTGCATTTTTGTGGTCGACCTTCTCTAACCCCACCCCTCCTTGTGGGAAGGCAGCATCGCTGTCATGCTGGTTGTCTGAAGGAAACACCTTACTGCTGTCACACCTCTGTACAGTCAGCAGTACGACTTCGCCTTCGGACCTTGCGTTTGTTGCTTTTAGCCTTACCGTTCTTCAACCGACCTGTCTGACATGGTAGGACCTTGAGGAACAGTTGTTCCAGCCAGTATAGCTTGTTTGCTTCATCACGATAGGCAAGCCCGATCACCATACCCGACCACCACGTCAAGATAGCAACAACGGTCGGGGCATTAATTTGTAATTGCTTCGGTCTGGGCACCCGAGAAGTATCACAGCCCACGCACAAATCAAGTGACTTGTGTAGCTCATGTGTATTCAGTGCCCCTTTGTACCAATATTTATGTGTTCAAATAAATAGATATTAAATAATAATTGTTTAAAGTGCGATCTATCATTTTTCTCAATATAAATCAACTGATAGTGTATCATGATTTCTTTTCGCTGATATTATATTATTTACTATTATCCATAAAGTTTGAGGAATTCACTGAGATTTCTGATAAAAATACAACAGAGTTGCTCGAATCAATAACCAAATAGTGGTTTATTTGTGTGCTAGAATTTGAGTCACTCCTACTGATACTCCTTATTTGTCTAGACTGAAATTAAGTTAAGAAAAACAACCCTTTGGATAAAAAAAATCAATATAGTCTACTCTGATTGTCAATGATTATCAAATCGTGATTAATACTAACCTAGTTAAACTCATTTGCCAGGTATGGATTCATTTATTTGTCTCCGAGCCATACTATAAGTATGCATGCTAATGAGTGATACGACCTAGTTGCACAAACCGAAGCCAGGGCTCGAAGTCGTCGCCTTGTGGCTAAGAGTTGAATGGCCTTACACACTGAGTTACTGCTTTACAAATGCTGTCTAGCTCATTATTTCACAATTCATTTGAAGTATAATTTCCTATTTGATGTGATATTCTTCCTTTTATTTTGCTTTTTACTATTCTTTCTTTTTTGTAACTTTCAAAATATAGTCAATAAGTCGTCAATATTTACATCTTATTGTCAGTGAAAAATTAGAGAATAGTTTGCTAAATCAAATTCAATTGTCCAATGATTTCATTCATCGGGCCCGATTGGATAGTGGAAATGTATTAGTGTGCAGGTAAGCTATATATTTGATATATATATATATATGCTCTCTCTCTCTCTATATATATATATATATATACCTTGGTACGGCTGAGGGTGGAGGGAGTCTGCTCTCCCTCTCGAAATGCCCTTACTTGGTCACGTGTATACAGCCTCTGCCAGGGAAGTTCTACTCACTGCCTTCTCGTGGGATTACTGTTGTTTACGAAATTGAGAAGACGAAAAGCGAATGCCCGACGCTTGGATCAGATTAGTGGTTCAGTCTTGAGTGCTATTAGAGGTATGAGGGCGGTTATCACTCCCGGGTTTCCCACACTGTGGAAGGGTTCTTCTAGAGGTACCTGAAAAAGAAATTGGATTAAATGTGGTCTTAATGACTTGAGAGCGTGATCGCAGTGCCCAAGGGACAACTGCTTGAGGTCGGTCACATACGACCCTTTTATGGGTAATTTTTGTGTTAGCTCCGTACTTGTTGAGACCCTACCGCCGGAGAGGAATATCTGTGGGATAAGGTGAGGTGTGCTTTTTTGTGGTCGACCTTCTCTAACCCCACCCCTCCTTGTGGGAAGGCAGCATCGCTGTTATGCTGGTTGTCTGAAGGAAACACCTTACTGCTGTCACACCTCTGTACAGTCGGCAGTACGACTTCGCCTTCGGACCTTGGGTTTGTTGCTTTTAGCCTTACCGCTCTTCAACCGACCTGTCTGACATGGTAGGACCTTGAGGAACAGTTGTTCCAGCCAGTATAGCTTGTTTGCTTCATCACGATAGGCAAGCCCGATCACCATACCCGACCACCACGTCAAGATAGCAACAACGGTCGGGGAAATAGTAGTTACACAGGATCCAACCAAGAGAGTTGACGAATCCTGTTCCCAAACCAATCTTACACATGGGCTCTAGTATCAATTGGCGTATGAACCTATTGTTGGTCACTGGCTATCATGAGACTGCATCTCTCGACGTTACCCCACTGCCTTGTGGATCAGACTTTCAGGTCGAAGGCTTAGGGTGTTGTCTCTTAAGAAAATGACCTGCTTCGATCTGGGCACCTTGTTAATATCACAGCCCACACACGAATCAAGTGACTTGTGTGGCGCATTTGTCTTCGGTACCCTTTTGTACCAATATTTATGTGTTCAAATAAATATAAATAAATAAACATGTACCAACTTCTGCGCCTGCTTACGACCCATTGATTGTTATTGAAAATACCATACTTAATAATAAGAAAATATGTTTGTATGCTCAGTTTTAAACCACATACATTTTGGGACCACTAAGGACATTACTTGGTCATTACAACCACTGTAGTTAATCAAACATGATTTGAACTTGTGAGCTCATGTTAATTAAAAGTAAAATACTTTACACATTACATTATCGCCTTAAATTTTCTGTTTCAAATATAATATCTAATAAACATTATATATTTCCAACAAATCAATATAACCTCATTTCTCTAGTTGGTACCTATCGATTGTTCTGGCTATTATGAGTTATTAAATAACATTTTGATTAAATTGTTTAAATCGTGCTTAATTTAGATAGTTCTAATGTGTATATAAGGTTAATGCACAACACTGAATGAAAACTAGTATGTCGATATTTGTTTAAAATTATCCATCTGTACAACCATTGAAGATGGTTTCACAAAATTGCCAATTGATTGAAATCAGAAATGTAAACTATCGGCTACTAACTCACTAATTTAAAGGTTGAACATTGATTACCAGACCTAGTGATCTTATGTTCCATCCCCGGTAGGGTAATGGACATTGATTTAGAAGTGGTCGCATAGTATGACAACATAGTTGTTCAGTGTTTCCTGGTTTGTAATTATTATGACTTTTGCCTCTATCAGTTATCACGTGACAGAATCACTAGTCATGATACTGACTTATGTGATCTTGTTCTTGTTCTAAACCAGTGATACGTCAAGTAGCACTAGCAACCCTGCGTCAACTCTGAAACCTTATTGGTCTTCGCGTAGCCCTTCCCGCTGAGTCCGGCAATCAATCTTAACCTCCACTGTATGATTAGTGTATATCAAACATACGTAGTTTATGTACAAGCAAATGAGACTGCAAAATACTATAGAGTAGAAGATAACAATTATACAAGATCAAACCAAAATGTGGCTGTGAGTGTAAAAAACCTGTAACTAATAGATTGGGAATAAGTTAAGAATGGTAAATCGTATTGTAGGTTAATTGAATGCTTATGATAAAAGGAATATATATATATATACATAATAACAGTATTAATAGTTCCCGGAAGTTATCCATTATTTAATCTTCTTCAAATACAACAGTAATGTTTATTAAACTATCATCGTTTGTTGGTGTAAACTATAAAGATTGATATCCTGTCATGTTTCTGTTGGGATGCTGTTACAAGAATGAATCCAACATATAACTAGATTGATTGAACGACTCATACAGAACAATGACACTTCAATGATTTCATAAAAATGAACATTAGCTATAAAAACGAAAATTAAACTTTATAAAACAATTATTTACTTCAAGTAAACTCAATGAAATTAGCAAACACTACTCAATACATTTATACAGTATTTTACATAATCGTGAGAAAAACATCTGTCAATATTTGATGATTGGTTATTACTGAGAATTGGGATGTTGTGACTGGTGTCACTGTCTAGTTGATGAGCCTGAATAGCAGAATGATATGATAAATATGCTACTACAGGAAGTGTGTGGAGATTGCTAAATTTCATAGGTTACATCATAGACTAACATTAGTTAGACAGCCGTCGAAATTTAGATAGTACTGGACAGCTGTCTCATCCCAGTTCACGACTTCTCAGCTGTACACAATCTCGACTCCAGTTGGCTTAATACCAGTTATCTTTAGGTCTCATGGTGAATGCTTAACTTTCAAACATCCGGCCAAGCTTTCAATAGTTTGCATGTTTAGTTTATCAATACGAGATTATCGTCAATTATCTTTCAATACTTGAGTTCAATCCTATAGGCAGTCGTGGATAGGCACTACGAAATAGTCTTATACTAGGATAAAATAACTATTCAATGCTTTCTGACTTTTAACAGTTGCTTAACCAAGATTATATAAAAACTTTATTAAACAATATAGGCAAAGATAAATAGTGGCTAGCAATGGAATCCATGACGTGCGTTTCGTTCTATTTTGGGGCTCATCGGCTGAATGTGCCTAGATTCAAGGGTTTATGTTCATTCCGTGACTTGAACTCAATACTGTTCGCTTCAAATGCCATCACATTCTCCACTTAGTTACTGAGTTCATATAACCACTAACTTGTGCAATGGGTTGAAATTGTAATTCATTTTTGTATTGATTGTTTATTAAACAATTTTTTTTTGTTGAAAATTTTTCTTTTTTAATTAGTGATTCAGGTCTATCAGCTAATGTAGCTGTTGTTACAGCTTATTTAATGACTGTTTATTCATTAGATTATTATTCAGCTATTGGAGCTTTAAGAAGTTTACGATATGGTGCACATCCAGTTGAACCTTTACAAAAACAATTAATAGAATTTGATAGTGAAACTAATGAAAAATTAGTTAATAAACAAAATCATACAAATAACACTCATCGAGAACAACAACATCAACAACAACAACAGACTGAATTATTAGATTCTTCTAAACATCCATTGAATTCCATAATGTATTTAACTATCACATCAGCATCAGAACGTGAACGATTGAATTCAATTTACGGTGAATGGCCATATCTTGAAGTATGTTTTCTTTTTTTTTTTCTTTTACTTTTTTATATAAAAATTGATAATGATTATCAAGTGTTTCTTCCAGTTAACTTGTCTAAATTTCTTCAGGATAAATAATCGAAATTAATATGTTATATAATCAAATCTAGACACTAAGTGATTATGCAATCCTATTAGGAAATGAATTGGCTTTAATTGTTTGCATAATCTAAGTCAGTTAAATGTGAATCATGTGAAAAGTTCACAATGTCAATTGAAATGAATGAGTGATTATGTGTGTGTGTGTGTGTAAGTGTAAGTTCGAATAAATAATAGTTAATATTTAGTGTTAATTTGTTTAAATTTTCTTTTGAAACGTTTATTTGTATATGGTCAGTCAGTCAGTCAGCTACAACGTAGCATCAGGCACGTATGTTCATCGGTCGAAGTTGTCATACCTTATTAGCACAGCAAGATGAACACTGAATTCATAGAAGCAGTTACTTCAATTGTAGTGATATATAAAAAGGACGTTTGTGTATGTGGATATAGTACAGGAAGAAAGAATTAGTTCGTAGAAAGAAAGATATGAAGCGGTTTTAATCTCTTAGTTTAAGGGAAGACAGAGAGTGTATACACCGACGCTATTGTGATCGATTCTGAGCCATGTCACCAAGAGTCTCCAACCATTGGTTACGACAGTCACGCGGACCCCAACAAGATAGTCTGCATCTACCAACATGACTCAGACTAGAAGTTAGCGACTTCAAGGACTGATGTCACATTTTGGTTTGGCCGCTCCTAACTTTCTTCCAACCATCCTGAACACCAGTTAGCATTGCGCGTCGTGGTAATCTGTGTTCAGGCATACGCAACACATGGTCCAACCATCTCAGTCGATGAAAATTCACAACCTCATCAACTGATTTACTATCATTCCGTAATACATTGCGTCTAACCTCACTATTACTTACCCGGTGATCCCAGCAGATGCGAGCCATATTTCTAAGACATCTGTGGTCAGGTACTAGTAGCTTACGAATATCTTCTACTCTTAGTGGTCACGTTTCACAGCCGTGAAGCAAAACAGAACGAACTGTCGCATAGTATATTTGTTCTTCAGTTGATGGACGGATATTTCATCTTCGCCATAGGTGACGTAAGTTGGCAAAAGCCAAACGATCTTTTCGAATCCGTGCTGAGATTTCATCAAACACCAACCCATTAGGTCTGATCAGACTTCCAAGATAAGTGAAGTTGTCAACGCGTTCGACTACTTCACTCCCTATCCTTAGTTCAGGTGTTGACGCAGACCAGTCCTGAAGCAACAACTTGCATTTCGAGGGAGAGAAGCGCATTCCAGACATTCTGGCATTGTTGCTCAGTGCTACCAAAAGACTGCATTTTATCAGCGTCTTCACCAAATATGTGAAATAAATAGGTTAGATAGAGATAGGGTATGATTACTTGTTAATGAACATTTGCCATGTGGTAGCTAGTTGAATACCATTTTTCCTGTTGAGTTTTTTGTTATTAGCTCATATATACGGCGCTTCTGCTGCCAATCCTTCTGTATGTATGATAAATCCTTTCTGAAGTATTTTAATCTCTTCAAATTTATTCTTGTGTCCTGTTTCCAATGCATATAACTTTATCGCCGACCTATTCTCAAGTTTCTATAAATCATCCGAGGTTTATGAACATATTTCAAACACTGATTGTGTTCTTTCAACCTCACATTCAATTATCTCGAATAAGCTTCACTTCAGTCATAACAATTGATCTCATAGACAACATTCTATTGTTTTTTCTTCTTTGGAAACCTCTCCTTAACTTTCATTAATGCTGATCCTATACTATCACTAGGCCGAAAATACACTCTCATATATTATATATGCCTCACCATTTCTTTCGATACTTTTTTTTCACGGCACGGGATGATCATAGTTTTCTTCCATAATATTCTCTTCTAATATTTGGTTCCCAATTTCTGTCAAACTATTCATTTAAATATTGACAAATACTTGTATACATTGATAACATTTATTCTTCCTTTCATTCTTTTCTTTTTGGTTTATGTTTGTGCTTGTTTTTTCTTCTTGTTCATCATAGGACAATCAAAAGAGATAGAGTTATGGTTTCACAAACATATGATCTATTTATGATATCGCTCATACTTTTGATCAATCTAATCACACTACTAACTGTGAAGTCATTCTGTTTTTTAGGAAAATTTACAAAAGATAATGAAATAAATAAAATTTCTAATAAACACAAGGTGATAATTGTAAATAAAGAAGAAGAAAAAGAAGAGAAAATTGATTGAATATGTAAAAGGATATGAAATTATCACATCACTTTAGGGGTGTAAAATCAGTCAGTCTGGAGTGGTGTTAGAGGTATGAGGGCGGTTATCATTTCCCGGTTGCCCACACCGTGGAAAGATTCTTCTGGAGGTCTCTAACCATCGGTTGCTATCGTCTCGCGGATCCCAACCGGGTATTCTACACCTATCAATATGACTCAGTCCGCTTGTCAGTGACTTCATGGTTTTGTGCCATGTTTTGGTCTGGCCACCCCTAGCTTTCTTCCAACCTACTCCTATACCATTGAGCATCGCACGTCGAGGCAGTCGGTGGTTGGACATACGTAACACATGTCCCAGCCATCTCAACTGATGAAGTTTCAGAACAACGGTCGGGAGTGTAAAATGGCTTGAAGATTACCTCGGGACAATTAATTCCGGCTCATGATAAGCTGTTTTTGTACAAATAATGGATGAGTCTAAATTTGTGTATAAGCAAAACTTTTCTAAACCTAATTATTCATCCTTCACGATTTCTATATGACATTTTTAAAGGTTAATTGATGTTAACTCTACGATTTATTTCAGTGATATATAAAACAATTAGTCACCATTATCCTCTATTGCTAAACATATAATTGAAACCGATCACAAGATTGATCTAAATTCAGCTTTCGTAGTGTTGTATAAAAGTGTAAAAGGGCGTAAACTAAAGTTTATTGAAGCCTTAGCCATACGAAAATTCAAACCCCCTTTGTGTGTTTAAAAACAGTTTGTTCTTACCTTAAACCTACCCTGGTAATATTGACTTATTATCCAGAGTGATTAGGTTACGAATTGTGTTCACATTGTTATTATTATTATTATTATTATTATTATTATTATTACTACTCTTATCATTATCCTTATCTCCTCTTACCCCGTTTCCAGTCTAGTTGACCTTTTATTTATATGTATAAATGCTCTTAACAAGTATATGTGTGATCAGATTGTTCGAAATGTATTGCGCTAATATATTACATAGTTCTGATAATCTTCGTCTTCTAATTACATTATCGAAATCAATGATATATCTTGCTATCGACGAACATGACTTTCTACTTCCTATATTTATCGGAGTTATTTGACATTAAGATGACTGGTTTATTCACAATTAGATAATTAGAAGGAATATTGAACTTTATGAATGGCTACATCAGTTCAAGTAGCCATGACTCGTTAACTTAGAGACTTGAAATTCTCAGGTCAAATTCCAGAATGGTCGAGTTAGCAACAGTATGCATACTAATTTAAAAGATAAGATGTCAAAGATGCGATTCAAGAAATTATAAATTAGTGAAATAAAAACACAAAAACTAGTTATGAGGAATTCAGGAGTTCAGAATTTAGAGGTAGACAAAGAATGGATGCACCTGCATCATTGCAAACGATTTTTGAACCATGTCATTCGAAGTCTCTAACCGTTGGTTACGACAATCACGTGGACCTTAATCAGGTAGTCTACACTCATCAACATGGCTCAGTCCAATGTTCAATGACTTTATGGACTGATATCATTTCTTGGTTTGACCGCCTCTAGCTTCCTTCTATCCTACTATTATGTATAGTCTTGAATGCAACAAACGAAGTATACAATTTGAAGCATTAAATACATGGATCTACATGCAAATTGTGTCATTTTTTTATTTTTTTACTATTTTTTTAAATCAAGGAAGATTTACAAATTCTTCATGCTGCTTTAAATTCTCACTTGAATTCAACTGAAGAGTCAGAATTTCTATTTAATAATGAATATGATAAAACTATACAAAATGACAAAGAATATGATGTTGATATTGATAATAATGAAAATAATCCAACTAATACTCGTACTACTGTAGTAGTAGCTACTGTTAAAGATGATCATATTAATCCTAGTATACATGGTATCAGTGATACTTCTTCAATTCTCAGTGTTATTGAACACACTAAGGATCATGGTAGCCTAACTGATTCAGAGTCAATACAATCTAATTCAAAATATTTGGATATACAACAAGATAATACAATATTGAGTAATAATGATAACAATAATAATACTGATGACGATAACGATGGTTGTGGTAGTGTTGATGTTTGTGGAAATGATCTAGATAGTATACCGTTTGTAACTGTTCCGATAAATGGTGTCCTTATATCAGGTAAGTTTAATATTCTATTTAGAACAATTAGTCCCTTTGATATATTTGGATGATTCGATGAGAAGACGACGGTTATCAGAATTATATCATATATTTATGCAATACATCTCAAACAATCGGATCATACATATACTTGTTAAATACACTTATATATGAGAAATTAAATGGTAAGTGGAAACAAAGATGATAACAATAAAATACACAATATGAAAACTATAGTGGATAATAAGTCAGTATTACCAGGGTAGGATTAAGGTTAAGAATAAATAGTTCTATGAATTTGACGCTCATCTTGTTTTGCTAATAAGGTGTGGCAAGTTGGACCAATGCATATATGTGCCTGGTTCTATGTTGTAAGTGACTGACTGACATAAAAGGAATTTCAGTTTTCGTATAGTCAAGACTTAAAAAACCTTAATATACACCTAAAATTTTGTACAAAATTACAAAGGCTGACTTGATATAAACAGTATGACCAGTCTCAATCAAATGCTTCGCAATTGTGAAGGATATTTGCCTATCCTGTGTTCTTATTTGACTGTTGGAATTCATTTGTTTTTGCAGCCATTTATTTATGTGTTTGGCTACCCTTATTCGCAGCTCGCCACTGCTCCTTCCTATGTACCTGTTTTTACACATACACATAAATTGATAGACAAAAGGGGATGTGACAATATCGCTTACATGCTGTTTAAATTTTCAGTGAAACATAAACCTTGACTTTTCGATAATGACTAGTTGGGATACATAAAATGTCCTGTTGATAGTTAGTTAAAGTATTCGTTTGAACATGAGACTATTTGAGACACCTCTGAATGGTAAGATATTATAGACTCGTTTTTCGGGTTTCATAAACGTCATATCTCTCATCATATTAATGTCTTCCCAACGGCTCATAAACTTCAATAAATGACCGTTACTCATCAATGTTTCAGTTAACAGTCTCACGTCTCCCGCAATAGTATCGCTAGTACAAATACGACTGATCCTATTAAATAAACCTTTTAATAATCCACGTTTGTACTGAGTTGAACAGTGGCTATAAAAACTAAGATATTGGCCTGTTCATAATGGCTTTCTATATTCGCAACGTGGAGCCATCATCTCTTCTACCAATCAATATGTTTAGAAAAGGGAGCTGATTATCCATCTCTTCTTCGTATTGTAAAAGAAATATTTTTCTTGATTTATTTTGAGTTCCCTTAATAAGCAGATTACATTTTAACTGAAATTCGTTTTATGTGTTCAAAAACAATTTATTCTTAGCCTTAACCCTACCCTGGCAATACTGACTTATTATCCACCATAGTTTTCATATTGTGTATTTTATTGTTATCATCTTTGTCTCCACTTTTTAATTCTTCATATATAAGTGTATTTAACAAGTATATGTATGGTCAGATTGTTTGAAATGTATTGCATAATGTATTCGAGTGTTCTGCTAGATTGTTTCTTGCAAGATGTCGAAATTCATTCATTTTATGATCGAGATCATGAAACGATTGATGTTGTACCACCATTGAAAACCTGGAAGCACTGTACGGACGTTTCGTCCTATTGTGGGACTCCTCGGTAATGCGCTTCCACGATCTCGCTCGCGGGGTTCGAGCCCATGGCCTTTGGTCTCGCGCACGAACCCTCAACTTCTAGACCACTGAGCCGACTGGCATCCAACAGTGTTAATGTCTAACCTCATCCAATTCATTTTACGTTGACAGATCTATTTACTTTGTAAATAATGCAAAATTATGGTCTTTTTCACAGTTATGGCTGAATATCTTAAGGCTGTATTGGATAAAGCTCTTAATTTTCATTTGGTGAATCTCAGCTTTTTATTTCAATTCGAGTTGCTTGAATATTATGAATTAGATACATAAAGTGTACATGTAATTGTGAGTAGTTGTGAACAAATGATTAGTTTACTGAATTGTTAATGTCATTTGCTCACTTAAATTGATTTAATAATGACTCGATACCACTAAATTAGTGGATATCAAAAAACAGAACAAATCAGTCGGTTATAAAAGTTACGTTTACACACACCAATTTTCATTCACCTTTTAAAAGCTATGCTGGGGAATGTTCTGAAATACGTTTAGAAAGTGTTCGATTTGTTCAGGCTATATAACTTGGCCCCTCAAGAACAAGTAAACTTTTAGATTCACATCGATATGGCCCTAACATATATGTGAATAGCAGACCTGCTTAAGAAGACAATATGAAGCTTAGTTGAGTAGAAATTTTTTTTATAAAGTATTTTGTAGCTCATCTATTCAAGATTTCTGTAGCCTTTAAATTCAATATTCATTAAAGTAGCTTTCTTTTGAACTGTTAACGGTCTTTTAGCCCGTAATTTTGGGTGGTAAGTTTCTATTGATGAATCAGGATGGATAGTCATTTACGATGAATATTTGTTGTCAAAATGAAAACAGTTGATTGTATGTCGTTTCATTACTCTTACTGGACAAGTTACCTTTAACATAAAAAGCAAACGCTTTACAAAAATATTCTGATTATTAATAAGAAAAGTAATCATGATTAGATGTTATTTAAAACATGGACAGTTACATGATATGGGCTTTGTGAGTCCGTTCCCTAGCAAATGGAATTGAAAACTAGCTATCAAGTTTTGTCCTTGTCAGCGATTTAGCTAGTTAGTACCTGTGTTAGACTTTACGTCTAAAGTACGGCTCTAGTTGAAGTAACATAGGATTGTAATTTGATTACTGAACTATATTGATTGTTGTAATTATTCTCAGTTATTACTATAACCATTTTCTTGAAGGTTGTTGAATTTACATTGAATCATCAACGGGGATCAAACCCGCAATCTCCAAGTTTGTACCAAGCACTTAACATTCATACCAGTAATTCAGGATCAAACGGTTTACATGCTTGACTTCGATTGATTCATGATAATGTGAAAACATTTCCCGAAGCCATTCGTGACTAATTACCTCATACCTAACACGGATGAACTCCAGTAGCCAGTTCATAGTATAAACTATACATTCTAGTTATTTAAGTTGTGAGTTAATAATCTGAAATTCATTAGTTAGAGTCATACAATGACTTCGGTTTTCTTCTTCTTCATATTCAGTTACTTTAAATTCATATCGATCATGCAGTCTACCAACTTGAATTAACTTTGTTGAGTTGCCAGTTCATATTCATTAATATAGTTTTTTCGGAAAGGTTATGCAACATAAATGTGATAATTGTAGCTAATGGAGCGTGTATATATATATGTATGTGAATACATTTACTATTATCAGTACATCTAATTCCTATCGTAGAACGTTTGCATTTCCTTTCATATACTGATAACCATAATCAAATTGTTCATACTACATATATTAGGATTATAATGTCGACGATGTACAAACCTTAAATTATTTTTGGAAAGCCATTAGTAAATATTGTAATCTACTTGGTCTATTCTTAGTTTGTATTCATGGCACATATGTTGACTGGAATTGAATATAACAGTCTTGCGTTTCTATCATTTTTTAAAGTGCATATTTTGTTTCATTTGGTATTGTTTGTTTGAATCGTTCCATTTATGTTTAGGACTGCAATTGATCAGTCTCTTATAGGTATATGTGTATCGTGTGAGGATTGCCTCGATAATGCTTTAAGTGGAATCCAAGACACGAACTTCATCCTATTTAAGATTCATCAACTGGATGTACCTGCATCCCAGAGTTCGAGTCCCTGAGTGAACATCAACTCTAGGATGCAGGTACATCTGGCTAATGAGTCCCAAATGGGACAAAATTCGCGTCTTGGATTCCACTACTAGCCACCATTCGTTTATACCTATAATGTATATTTCGTTGCTTACATATTTTCTGACCCTAATCTTGGCTCTGTACACTACTACTAATAATACTAATAGTGTTTTTTTTTAATAAAAAAAACGATTAACTGATTTATGTTTTTATTTTTCGTTTCATCCATACAGACAGTGTAATTGAAAAGAGTTCTTCCAAACCATCTTCAAATGAATCTGACGTATTCATAGTCGATTCAACACAGGTCAAGTCGTTTTTGACAGACAAATTTCTGTTTATTATATTATTACACGTATTTTTACTGAAATAGTTTTTAACCTGGACTAAGGTTAGTTTTCTACACAATATCTAGGTAATAATGTCTACTTTAACGTTGGAATTTCGCGAACTATATTCATTCCGAAGTTACTATTACACCAAGTATTTTTAAAAATAGGGTAGCGCTTAACAGGTATGTTGTTTTAGTATGAGATCGTTTTAGTCAATTGGTTCTTTGACCTCGTCAAAAATCAGGTCTATGAACTTGGGGCTTCGTGAGGAACACCCTACCTTTAACTTATCGTATCATATATATTTTTTCACAGTTGAAATCACGAACTGATTTTAGCTAGTCCATCATTGATAACCTTGAAGTATTAGACGGACACTTTGTCCTAATACGGGACTACTAAGCAGTTTGCATCCACAATTTCGCACATGGCACTCTAACCCTTGACCTTCAGTCTCGCGCGCAAACTCAACCTCCAGATCACCATGGGTTGCTTAATATCATGGACTGATTGATTTTAGACATTAACATCGCTGGATCCCGGTGTAGTGGTCTAGAGTCTGAGCATTCGTGCTCGAGACTTAAGGTCAAGGGTCAGAGTGTCACGTGCGGAATTGTGGATGCACATTGCCTAGTAGTTCCATATTAGGACGAAATGTCTCTCTGGTGCTTCCAGGTTTTCAATGGTGGCTTAGCTAAGATCAGTCCGTGAGTTCAACTATGAAAATACTGCAATCTCCACAAATACTCCATATATATATCAAATAGTTCACATTTCTAACTGACGACAAAGATTTCTTTAGGTTCTGTATTCTATCCAAATTCGATAGCGATGACGCCTAATTTGAAGTTGATAATGCAGTTAATATATTCCATGAATACATCGAAATTCTCATATTAACTCGCTATATACTAAATGAATTGGATAATTCCTGCCATCAAAATTTATCTATTTTGTAAGTAAGAGTATTTTCGCATACTGTTTTATACTTGGAACTGTTTGTGTTATCAGTAAAATTAAATAGTCTTCACAACTTTATGCTACTACTTATAAGTAGTTTAGATAGTTTCAGTAAATATTTAAATGGACATTTTTTAAAAATGACTCTTGCACGAGTACTTAGTTTATTCTTTTTCAAATATCATTTTTACAGTTACCTAAAAGTTTGGATCGTCTTTCCAATGCTAGTTCATCAATTCAAAGTGAAAATTCACTTGAAATTGGTTTTGAAGTGAAAGATGATCTTGACGACAATATACCTGGAGCTATTGAAATTCCAGCAGTTGATTCTATGCATATACGTAGTTATGGTACAGCTCATACATACAATAATCAATATGGTCGATCGAATCCATGTCATAGTATATATAAAACTGCTCATAGTTTATATCCTAATACTACTACTAATATAAATAATAAATTTACATATCAACAAATATGTCCAAATACCACTTTATGGAATCCTTACAATTATGATAGAACTGAATTAATACATACTACTCAATTAAAAAATTACAATAATCTGTCAACTACTGCTCCAAATTGTGACATCTATTTTAGAACTTGATATTATTTAGTGATTTGTTATTGTCTTTGTTTACAATTGCCTTCAATTTCATTTATTACTATTATTCTCTAAACATGTTTATCATGTTTATTTATTTAGCTAATTTCAATTATTATTTTCTTTGCTATACACATCATTTGATGCATAAAGAAGTTACATTTTGTTGTAGAGCTTACAAACGAACTAGATTTTATTTTATAATTAATCAATGTGAAAGCATCAAAAAAAAGAACAAATATTGTCGGGATTTGAATATCACGAAAATATTTTCACTTTTCTTTGTAAATATATATGTTGTTATCTATTTGAATGAAACTGTGGTTATCTTGATTATTCTTTATTGATTATAATACTATGAGGGGGGGAGTTTTGATTGATAAGAATGATAGGGTCCCCAAATGCCCTTGTATACGGCCGAGGATGAGGAGAATCAGCTCTCTGTCATGAAATGCCTTTATCTGGCCACGTATATACAGCCTCTACCAGGGAAGTCCCACTCACTGCTTTCTTGCGGCATGTTCTGGAAGAGATAATCCTAGCTTTGTTATTCGGTGATGTTCGTAAACTAATATTCCACAACTGAATTTTTGGCACAATAAACACACCATTGTACTGAAGTATATTACGGTTGATTAATCGCTTATGCCTAGAGCAACTCCACATCCAAGCATCAGTGGTCCTGCCACGTTGAAAGAAATAATGTGATACATCGCTTAAATTATTTGTTCAGAACATAACTCAGTAGTAAGTCTTACTTTGTACTTCCAATAGAATTCAATATACAACAAAGCTGCTATACCAGTTACTTGGATGCCAACCATAAAAATCGTCGAAATATGGACAACATCACGTTTTTTTATAGGCCGTATGACTCCTAGAGAATGCAGCATAACATACTGATGACCTTGAGGTTCCTTTCTGCCAGTCAGAAAACAACACCTAGTTAAATCGAGTTAACAGCAGGAAGCCATATTATAACAGTGGTATGATAACTTCGATCTCAATGATCAATTCATATGTCGAATTATTATTTTTAGTAAGACAAAACCGCTACGTTTCGCAGGTCGAGTATCGAAGTAGTGTTTTTAGCTAGGGTTATAGTCCTATGAAGTTTTCATCATCTACTAACTTCAAAGATAATGCAAAAACTTTGAGTATTAGGGTTCGGGCTGGAGTTCTGGGGTGATTTTACAAGCTGTTGAAGGTTTTCGTCGCAAACTGACGTCAGCTATCATGTGATATATGTTACTCTTCCGTTTGCAAACATATGTGTTGTATCCAAGTGAAGATTAAATTACGAGTAACGTCTGAGACCTAATAATGGGGTAATATTAGTTATATATTCTTATAGTGTAAATGTTCAGTATCTAGATTATGTATATCTATATCCCCACTGTTATAAGCTTTATTTTGACCTATATATTATTATTGTACAATTTACTGTTCTGTGACTGTGCGGTCTGTTTGTTTGGTATATAAACGGAGTATGTCTGAAATAAATGATTCACATAGAGGAGGCTGTTATTGGCATTCTGGACTCAGCTGGACGGGCTAGGCGAGCAACGGACCAATAGGACGTTAAGCTGATCAGACCGGTCGGACGTCATTGGTTTAGTACAGTATAAGAGCGAATAAGTTTCATTTTGATTGGCGAATGGATTACATGATAACTAGCGGGCCATAAAGTCACAACAATATGAAACTTGGAATTAGAAGTAGAAATAAGAACCAGAGAAGAAAAAAATCTGACATCGCGTAACAATCTCGACTACGTATTGAATCACGTCAAGTACTTTGCCATACATTGTGCCTTAGGAAGATGTATGTTCTGGAATTCAGCCCAAGCACCATTTTAGATCCAACTTCTAGCTGCATGAAAGAGATTTTGACGGACAAACATTGCCGGCATTAGCTTCCTTTTTAATAACAATAGGGTTTTCTATCACTTGACTTTAAATTCTGCCCAAGATACACTGGGCTTCATCGTGGTTTTGAGTAGGATAAGCAAAGCCGTCAATACAGCGTAGTTTTCCTAGTATCAATAGCTCATATTTTTCACTCAGAATCCATATGACGTCATCTGTTGTACCAAATATTACGACCTGAGTTCCATAGATTTTTGTTCACCAACATTTTGTCATCCTGCTTCTGCAACGGAGTTTTTTTAAACGCGTTAACAATACTAAGTGGACGGGTTTTTCAGCAGTAAATATCGCAACATCTACTTCGGATCTTCCACGTTCATCGACGATGTTGCCTACTTAAAAGTTTCCAGAGTTTCTCCATCAATTGTGATTCGGTTGATGGTTCTCCGTGTTGTATTTGAGGATCTTGATTTTCACTTGTGTATGTTGAGGCCTGCTGCTGCAGAGTCTACGGCTACACTGGCTTTCTTTACCTGCCTTTTTTGGTGTGCATGGAATAGAAGGGTCAGGTCATCCGCGAAGTTCAAATCATGCAAGCTTTTTATTGTATTCCGTGTTTCCTCTGAGGTATATTCTTTGTAATCCAGTCGACCGACAGAAGAAAGAGAAAGGAAGAGGGTAGGCAGTCTTGTCTGACACTGATGTTTACTTGCAATACATCTGTGAGTTCTCCTCCACGCACGACCTTGAAGTGTAGTCCGTCGTGTGAAATCTGTATGATATTGATGATCTTCTCAGGAACATCATAGTGTCGAAGATGTTTCAATGAATTTCTCCTATCCACACTTTTGAATGCTTTCGCATAATCGATCAGGATGATGTATACGGACAAACTCCATTCACTTGGTTGCTCATCAATGATCCGTATTGTTGCGATTTGGTTTGTGCACGACCGATTCTTACGGAACCCAGACTGTTCGTTTTGAAGTTGGGCATCTACTGAATCTTTCACTGTTGAAAGCCTTTCCTGATACTGATAGTGGTGTGATTCCCCTGTAGTTTTCCCATCTGCTCAGATCTCCGTTTTTGGTGTCTTGATGAGGTGTCCATGTTTCCAGTCCACCGCCTCTTGGGTGATTCAAATACAATCAATTTCGTTCTCTGCATTGTGATCAAATAGTAACCATGTAGCTTTGTGTATTCATTTGTAGGGGTATATTGTGCTGTTTATGATCATTTTAACGAATGCATATGAATTTGAAAATCTTTTACCATTCCACTTCCTTTCTCCCAGTCAGTTCATATTGTCGCATTATATATTCGCACCCGGTGTTGTCCATTCAGACTCTCACGTTTAGATCTCTAATCAAGTTATTCCAGTACTTCAAGCACTGTTATAAGACTGACTGCATCCTCTCAGGAAACTGATCTTCATTATGCTCATCTCTATTATTGGCGATTGTTTTGCACTGGTTAACATCCATTGTGGTCCTCTCCTTTGTTTCGGGGGATGCTTTGATTATCCTGCATCCATGAGAATCCCATTTTACAAGTGAATTTTACGCTTTTTGGACAGCGTCAGTGCAACTTCTTGGGTCTATAGAGAATTTCACTCTCCTTAATCTGAGTACAACAGTATATTTTCCCAATATATTCCGTTCTGTCTAACTTGGGTTCTATCAATTTCGCTTAGTCTGAGAACGGCCACGAAGTACCTCTTCAGTTTTGCATCTACTCGACCAATCCTTTCGGCCTTAAACAATGTCTGGTTTTTCCATGTGATAATATAAAGAGGGAAATAACGGAGAGATGCTAGACAATGAAGGTCAGTTTATAGGTCATTGTTTTTCCTCATTCAAAAGGTCAATTACTAGAATCTAGTTTTGAAACGAATCGCAAACATTTGTTAATGGTATAGATTACTGTCATATTGTTTTGTTGTCACAAAAATTGCTATTTCAAACATAACTACCGTATTTGATGTTTCCATTCTAGAGTCGCAGTCAGGATATAAACATATTCTTTGCACTTCTTGTGGATTACAGCTATGTTAATTATGCATCAATTTGAACATTTTTATATATTGTCAAAACACTGGTTACGGTTTTATAACTCGTAGCTATGACAGACAACAACCAGTTTTCATAAGGCACAACTGATATCGAGGATATTGTTAGTTTTGTTTGATTGGTAGATTCACAAATCTGCTTTGTTTAACTACTTGTTTTCTCAAAATAATTTGTACTCACCTACTCTCTACTGGTCGTGTTGAAAAAGATTATTAGGGAAGCACTACAGGCTTTGAAGCATATAGCTTCTTTCCATGTAATTTTTCCATTTATACTCGTCGTGTTTATGACTGGAACGTGACAGTACCTGTTAGCGGAAAACGCCTTGTCCAGATGATATTTGCCTCAATAGTAATTGTTACGGGAGAACTGAAGACATTTGGCGGATTAAAACCTTTTATTGTACATTATTAATTTACTGTGTTTTTGGATGTAATTGTTTTACTTAAGTTTTGAACTTGTTTGTTTATATCATTACTTCGGACATTTTGGTTTGTCTTTGCTTTGGTATTTTGGTGCTCTCTTTGTCTTTGGTTTGGTATTTGGAAGTTTTGCTCCGGGAACCTAAAAAAATTGAAGGTTTGTTTTGTAAGTGTTATAATTATTGTTATTAGAACGACATTTGGTCGACTACTTGTGAATTACGAATAAATTTGGTATCTAAATTTGGGACTTGGTTCTGTTGTTAATTTGGGTTCGTAATTTGCTAGTAGATCGATAGTCCGTACTTCAATAACTGGAACGAGCAAAACTTGGACGTAACAGTAATATATTTCGGACACGTCAAGTTAACTGTTGAAGTTTTACACTTATTTTCATACGTCTCACTCAATACACTGCTCTTCGTTCTCTTACGCACATATTGAACGTCATAACGAATATCATAATCACCCCAGCAGTTAAACATTTGTCCCCTAATGTGTGAAGCTCAAAGGGTTTCTGTACGTTGACTAAAAATCTCCATCACGCTTATTTTATATTGTGCCGAGGCCGTATAAAAACATAGATCATTCGCAACCTATGGTTATTGCAATAGATCCAAATCCATTAACAAAGTAGAAAACGTGAGGCCAAAAAACATGCTGACCAATACACAACATACTCTGGCCTCATTACAACTTGATTAGACATGCACCATGTACTCAGGTTTATTTATTGCTAACTTGCATCTCGCCCATAGATATAAACAAAACCAACAACAAACCGTGTAGCTCGGAATCATTTAGTACTTCTTAAAGTTTACTCAAAAGCGTCAAACACTGTGGACAGCTTTTAGAAAAAGCGGCTAACCCTAATCCATCAAAAGACTGACAGTGGGATACTCTTTATAACGCCTTACAGGCTATAAGTCCGCCTGCAACAAATGGTTCACTGATGTAGATCGAGACTGTTCACTTCAAGATAGTATTTTTCTCACATATATATACATATGCATGTTGTAATAT
Source organism: Schistosoma guineensis (assembly GCA_944470375.2). Taxonomy (NCBI): domain Eukaryota; kingdom Metazoa; phylum Platyhelminthes; class Trematoda; order Strigeidida; family Schistosomatidae; genus Schistosoma; species Schistosoma guineensis. Next base: position 17,105,837 of record OX103893.1, read on the forward strand.
GAGTATCTCATAAACAGCTTCTACCACTCACTTATATTCATCGTTTGATGAACAAGCGGATCAAAATCAAACGGCTAGTATGCATATTTAATCTGTTTTAGAATGTCTGGGTTCTTACTGTTTTATCAAGTGAAGAAAAGTTATTCCGAACTAATTACATGAACATATATTCAGAAATCACGATGAAAAATATATATGTTGGTTTGCGAATAGCATTCTTAAGAGCATCAATAATAAGGCTGAGTAAATGGTATTTCTAATAGTAAAACCAACCGATTTCAAACATATCCGGTTTTACTCTTATATTCTAAACAAAAGCTTGAAAAAATCAACCTCGTGATGGCGAAGGGTAACTCATATTATTTTTAAGCAGTTCAATGTCTTAGAATTCCACCTGATAATTGAATGCACCACGTTCACAGCTGTAGTATTTTTTAAGTGGTCTGAACGACTAACCACGTAGTTCTCAACCTGGTTATCGTCATCTGCCGACAGTAGATGCGAAACATCGTCCTTACGTTCTACAGAAACACAGTAATACAAGACTGCCCAGTCACTCTCCCGACCGCAACTCTGTAGCAACAAGTCGATGGCTATGTAAATTAATGACGTAAAACTGACGATGTAGTCTTATAGTGAGATTGATCCCCAGCTATACGATTCTCGAAGCTGAATGTTTAACTACTGAGAGAAGATTAACATTCAACATGTAGCACTTGGAGGAAGTTGATAATGGTGAACGTGAGAACAATAATTCAAATTGGCATTATTCAGCTATGCAGGCGTGGTCACTCTATATAAAACCTATTGCATCTTGCATAAAATATATTACTCTTAATCCAGCCCAAATGTGTTCTTCAGAAGTATTTAACATCACATCGCCTATTCTTACGATAGAACCAGTCAATATAGGTAATGATGTGGCTTCCAAGTAAGATCTCATAAACTAGTTTTTCACATCATGACATATCTACAATTTTGAGACTAAGTGTATTACTTGGCAGCTAAGTTGAATGTACTAATATAGGAGTAGACCATAATTCAACAGTCTCTTCCTTATCATCAACTACATCCATAATTTATGTTTTTAAATGCTTTAAAGTATGAATTTATAAGTTTACCGGACCAAATTTCAGTAAGAGCTTGAAGTGAGTGGTAGTCATTAGCCAACTTCTCCAACGGATCTTTACTCTCTGTCGAGCCCAACATGCTACCGAACACATGAGGAGCGAAGTACTTTATGCATGTCTTTGTCCAACGGTCTCTATGTCAAACTAAATCTATTACGGTCAAAGGTATCAACAAACCCGCACTTACCTTCACGAACTAGATCCTTGGTAAACACATACAAAACATGACCACATGTCAACAAGTAGTCATTGAAACTCTTACAATCAATTCGTGAGCGCGAAGCATCATAAACATAAATTACGGTCTAGTTACAAAAGCTAATATATTCATTCCCTATTCGAATAATTTTACTTCGCCGTTTGACCAGACGAACTGCAAGATACCGTCGATGCGTTTAATGTGTAAGATCTAATAATGATAATGTAGGTTTAACAACTTGGATATAACTGAGACCTCATTTTGAAGCCGTAGTCCCTAATCTCTTTAGTTCAGGGAAAATTTGGCATTTTCATAAATGTCATATAAAAATTCATGGGTTTTCTTAAAGTCTATGGAAGCTTTGGGAAAAACCCAAACTTTTTCGAAAGGTTTGAGGTTTTTGTATCATTTGCTTAAAATTGATAAACCTGTGTCCAAAATCGTCCACTTCTTTGTCACTGTGTTTACGTCTATATGTACAAACATAGATGACGTGAAATACTTTAAAATTGGGTTGTCTCAGTCCTTTTACAGACTGATGGGACACAACAAGTATGAATGTATTGTGCAAATAATTATTGTTAACATGTCTCATTAACATATATGCTTCCTTCGGGAAAGTTTTAGAATAAACTCAACTAACAAATAGACGCAATGGCATAATATCACAGAAGATTTATTCTATAATATCTTCTGTTCGGTCCCGAAGAAATGGTCAGCCTGCGACACTTATGTAGTACAAAATACCTCATGGGCGACAACAGATAAAAATAACTACAATGGAAACAACTTATTTTAAACGTTGCAGAACCACAAACAAGAATTTGGCGGAAAGTCATCGGCATGATGAGCAATTTATCTACACACTGGCCTGAAGTTCATGGAACATGATGTGAATCTGTCGCAGTCTTCTGACGCCTCAAGATATCATTCTGTAGCTGTTGCTGAGTATTGTATAAGTCACATTCATGGTCCAAAACATCTTTAAAATGTCACGGGGACTTGGAGTTTAACAACGTCTTTACACGTGACATTTTTATGACCGAAGTAGACCAACCCAGTCACATCAGAAGCGAAGAGGCCCGAAGTTATATTTGGAAGGATGTCGATAAATCGAGAGGCGTTTGATATCAGCTGATTAACTGTTGCAAAGGATGAGTGGTATAGTGTACCTAATCGTGATCTGATGCGGGTGCGTGACAAAGTGCCTTTAGCTAGGTGTGCCCAGTAAAACTAATGACGTCAGCATCGAGTGCCGAAGGCTTACGGAACTGTTCATTTTTGGGACCTATTTACCGCTACAAAGGATTGAGAAGTATGATAGCATAACTTTTGTCACTTGAATGATCGAGGCTTACTTGTTCAAATTTAAAATTAGAACGATATAAATGGACGAACAATATTGTTTACTGTTAGAAATTCATCAGGCTTTAGTGTGTAGGTCACTAAGGTAGATTATCTATGACTTGAGGCCTACTCGAGTTAGACCGGAATAGTGTGACGAACCAGCTAACCTCAAAGTCACACCACACGGCCAGCACCTAACATGAATTATCAAAGTGCTATGGTTGCTTTGTAGACCGTATAACACAAAGGACATTATTACAGAAATATATTAGTGAAAGTAGTTGCAAGTGAGAGGCTGTGACCACCACCGCGTGGGCCAGCCCACGGTGTGCGATAAATTGGTGCGCATCGGTTGTCCTTGGCTTTGAAAAAGATAGATGAGCTTTCGACACTCAGTGACTCGATTGTTGGATGATTTGAATAGAGCTCGCTGACATTTCACAAACCCTACAACTGTAACGTACTGTAATATTCATACGCGTATACGATCTCATTAAATCAATCAAGACAGTCTAGGATACAGTGATAACAGTGGAATAGAATACGTAAATAAACATAATAAGTAAAGAGTACAAATTGATTGTGTGATGACAAGTGTACGATATGTGACAAATATAATAAAATCTTGTATCCATATTTCATAATGGCAGCTTGATCAATGATCTAAAAAATTTAGGTGATGAAATAACACTCACAAAAACCACAAGACTATGTTGATTTCTCTTCACTACCTCCCGCCTATTTATTCACAGGTATATGCTTCATTGTCCAATTGTCTGAACACTTCTCACTACATAGTCTTATGATCCTTATGTTCTTTCAGCATCTGTATTTTTCATATCATCGGCCAAATTACCATTAATAAAGGTGGATGCAAGGCTTTATTATTTTTGTCACAGCTAGTACACTTGTCATCACAGTGAAGATGGTGATGATGTCACAGGTATTCAGTGTTTGACAACGCTTCTACCAGTAACACCTTCTAATATATTTCGTTCCTGCCCAGAGAAATCAAAAGACAGAGTCGAGGAGATCGGAAGAGTATATTTGGCGATGACCAATATATCGGAATTCTCTGATCTAATCTGGCTAGCGATTGTGGTTGATGTTGAGCACGGCGTTACCACACGTGATCTGGTGCGGATGACTGACCGAGCGCCTTCAGCTAGGTGAGTCCACTAAAACATATGGTCAGCATCCAATGTCGAAAACTTAGTGCTATTTATTTTGGGGATTTATTTACCGCTACAGATCACTCCCCCCCCCTAGTGGGGCAGTGACGACCCTAAGACGTGGCCAGCCAGAAGTTTAAACCCAACGAGTTTGTCGTTGGTAAACACTCTTCTGATAGCTTACTAAGTGTAGCAGCGTCTGGTCGTCTTTCCTTACTATATGGGACGGAGGTACAACATAGTAAAAAAAGAAAATGTACATGGAAAATTTCGGATCCTCATAAACGTCATCGTTCTTTTCCAGCCGTCCTGGAAAAGAAAAAAGAAAATGTAAGTGCATGTCGAAATACACTCGTATGTGCGTAAAAGCACAATGTCGGCGGAAAAAGAAAGGAAAATAAACTCATGAACACGTAATAGCGTTAAAAAAATTGTTTTTTTGTTTTGTTTTTTTTTAAATAGAAATAAAAATATATAAGCATATTAAAATTGTTTTTTTTTAAAAATAATATAAAATGTCGAGAAGTGCCTTACGTGCAATAGTCGTTTAGATGTTCTGGAAATCTCACCCTTCTTCCAGAACGCGTCGTTTTAAGTTTATTTTCGGATACTGTCGAAGTATCATCGTGTGTGTTGGTTGTCGGATGAGGTATTATAAGTGTCGGAGTCGTGTCGTTCAATTGTACCGAAGGAAAATCCACGTAGATAGGATTTCCTTCTAAATACGCTGCTTTTAAGCGATCGATACTGATGCTATCGTTGGTTCCGTTCTTATCGACTATATAGTACTTAGATTCACGTTGAAGAACTTTGAAGGGTCCTTCGTATGCTGATTCGAATGGTCGTCGATGCGAGTCTCGACGAACGAAAACGTGTGTACTATATCGTAAGTCAGGTTGAACGAAAACATCAGTTGATTGAGGTCGGGTGGAAGCAGGTTTAACTGAACGCATTGCGTTTGTAAGCCTGTTCGTGTAGGAGGTTAGATCCATGTTCATTGAAGAGGATGAAGGATCCACGAATTCTCCTGGAAGTCGAAGTGTCGTACCATAAACGAGTTGAGCCGCAGTGTATCCAATGTCAGCTTTCACTGCATTGCGGATACCTAGTAAGACGAGTGGAAGAGCGTCGGTCCACTGTGAAACGTTTGTAGCTGATAGCGAAGCTTTCAGTTGTCGGTGAAAACGTTCTACCAACCCGTTTGCTTGTGGATGGTAGGCGGTCGTTCGGAAGCGAGTGCTTCCTAAAAGAGTGGTCAGACGACGGAAAAGATCAGATTCAAATTGACGTCCGCGGTCTGTAGTGATGGTTGAAGGGCAGCCGAAGTTTGCTACCCATCGTTCGACGAAGGTGCGAGCCACTGTTTCAGCAGTGATGTCCTTGATAGGTACTGCTTCTGGCCATCGACTGAAACGGTCTACGCAGGTTAAGAGATAAGAGTATCCATTTGAATCTGGTAAAGGTCCTACCAAATCCAGATGAACATGGTCGAAACGAGCATCGGGAGTTTTAAACGAGCCTAAGGGACATTTATTGTGTCTGATAACCTTAGATTTTTGGCAGCTTACACAGGAGCGTGCCCACTCCCTCACGTCTTTATTCATTCCAGGCCAGCAAAACCGTTCTGCTATAAGCTTGATGGTTGCACGAACACCTGGATGCGAAAGTTTGTGCAATGTGTTGAAGACATTGCGTCGATAATGTTTGCAGGGGTTGTTGGGCACGGCGTTCCCACTCTTGATCTGGTGCGCATGCATGATCGAGTGCCCTCAACTAGGTGAGTCCATTAAAACTATTGTGGTCAGCATCCAATGTCGAAAACTTATAGAGCCATTTATTTTGGGGATTTATTTACCGCTACAGACCACTGCCCCCTAGTGGGGTAGTGATGACCCTAAGACGTGGCCAGCCAGAAGTTTAAACCCAACAAGTTTGTCGTTGGTAAACACTCTTCTGATAGCTTGCTTCTGTGAACGACCCAAATCATCCAGGTGACGCACTAGTCGTCTTACGGCTATTTGACCTTCAAATGCACGGTGACCTCTACGATGAACAATGCCACTGGGTCGTTGCCGCGTTTGCACGTTTGCAAGGTGCTGGCATGGCTAAGTGGTCGTTCATCAGACAGCTGAAGTTTGCTACCTGGTCATTTTGCATCTACTTCATTGTTTGCATTCTTCTCGGCGCGCCTATATTCGAGTAAGCTGGGTACATCACATATTTTATAGTTATATTCAGACAATGGAAAGAAACTGGTTTAATGTCACTTGTGCTCACAATATGTACCAACATCCCATTCCTCATGTTTTTCGAAGGAAATCTTGATAATTTGAGATCAGTTCTTGCTCCGTCGTAAGTCACGTTTTCTACAGAAATCTGTTGATGCTAAATTTCTCTACTGGTTTATGCTATAAATCCAAGTAACTCGAAATAGTTTCATGGGTTCATATCTATCTACATTAAATTATGATTGTCAGTATTACGGCTTAATTCACTTAATTTTGCGCACTTGGCTATCTTTTATTTTGAAATTTTTATTGCAAATAATGAACATGTGCTTTATGTCGTGGGATTATTTTACTAGTAGCATTTCCAAAACGAGTTTTTGGGTCAATTGACCAGTCAATCTAACTATCCTAGTTTATATACTTAGGAATAATTTAAAACTAGAACGATATCCCTCGACTGTACTCTAAACTATTGTTAGGTATAACTTAAAGGACAGTGGTATTTTTCCTCGCTGAGTAAATTTCATTGTTTTGATCGTTTATTACGTATCAAGACTACTGTTTTTCACTTTAATTGAATTTATTTCAGTTAAAGTATTCGACTAAAGTATCGTTTTTACTGTTTTGTCGTTGGTACTCTTTAGTACCTCTTTTTCAACTGTATCTGTTAGTACTTTTGGTCCTAGCAATCTACAGCTCTTCACCTTTTTTGGTCATTGATAATTTTTTTGTTTCTGGGTATCATCGCATATTGAAAAAACCCCTCCTAAATGACCGGACAGTGTAAAAAAAGCAGTTGCCAACGTCCGGGTTGTCGTTATCCTGTTGAAAGCGGCATGCAGTGCGACGAGTGCAAAGGCTGGTACCACGAAGTTTGCACCAATTTAACGCCTGCTGCTTTCAAACGGTTCAGTAAGAAGGGTTGTGTGTGGGTTTGTCAACAGTGCTGCTCGGATGCAAACAGCTTGTTAACCGAGGCCATCTCACTGGTTGATGCTGCAAAGAAGTGTTTCAACAAGCATAGTCGGAACGCGTCAAAGAGCACTCGATCTGTTGACACGCAAATCAATGTGAAGGAAACTAAAGTGAGTCCGGTGATAGATGACTCACGCCGGTCAAAGAAGGAAAAGCAGTCTCCAAAGGGGCCTACCTTAAAAAAAGCTCAAGAAAAGTAGGGTCTTCTGTTCCCCGTCTCCCAGATGGGATCCAACAGGAAACACCTAGGAGCCGCAATCGCAAGGCTCGATCGGTTTCAAATGGTAAACATAACACGACCCCTCAGGTCGTCGACAACCCCCCAAAACCCAACACTAGGTCTGACGCAACTGCTATTGCTTCTACCAGCAGCGTTGACGAATGGGTAAAGGTTGTAAGGAAGAAAAGTATTGATATAAAAGGGAAACCTGCCCCCGTAAAAGTGGTTGAAAAATCGAAAGCTGATCATAGCGACAGATCAGCTATTTTTCGTAGAATTAAGGAGAGCGATAGCTCTGAACTTAAAGCTCGTTTTGAGCATGACATTGTACTGATTAGGCAGCTGCTTAATCAACTCATGCCTCAAAATATGACTGGGGTCACCTTGCTGAAGGCGTATAGACTAGGGAGTCTAACGGACTCGAAATCAAATCATTCCAGACTGCTTAAAGTAGTATTCGGCTCTTCAAACGAACGTGACCTAATTTTACAAAATGGACACAAATTAAAGGGTTCAGGAGTCTTTATCCGAAAGGACCTACCGTTGGCAGACCGTGTTAAAAGACGGGAAGCCGAGAAAGAACTGCAACATAGATTAGACGCTGGCGAAAAGGACCTGAAAATTGTAAATTTTCGGGTTGTAAGACTTCGACAGAGAATGATGCCGAAGCCACTCTGGGTGAAGCACGAAGGCACTTAAACAGGCTTCGGATCTGTTACACCAATGCACGAAGCTTACTTAATAAGCGATCGGAACTAGGTGTACAGATTGACTCTATAAAGCCAGATATAATCGCAGTAACAGAAACCTGGCTGACACAGGCTATAGATAGTATAGGACTTGATTTCGAGGGCTTTACGTTAGTAAGGGCCAACAGAACACAAAAGCGCAAAGGAGGGGGAGTAGCTCTATTCATTAGGAATGCTATCCCATTTACCATTATCGATAGTGTATCCCATGAGAGTGGGACGTGTGAATTAGTTAGTCTTCGCTTAAAATGCAAGGGACAAGAGCTGCTGATTGGTTTGGTCTATCGCAGTCCAAGCTGTGAGGCAAATGAGATCCTGTTAAGCAGTCTCAATACTTGGTCCCAAAGTGGTCGATGTCTAATCCTAGGGGACTTTAATGCACCTATGGTAGACTGGGAAAATCTGCGAACTGAATCGTCAGAAAATTCCTTCGAGCAGGAACTAGTTGATGCGGTTATCACATGTGCCCTAGTGCAACATGTGAAAGAAGCTACTAGGTACGACCCGGACACTGAATCATCCTTATTAGATCTTATACTGACTCACTATGAGGATGATGTTGCGAACCTCCACCATATGCCACCCTTAGGTAAAAGTGACCACACAGTTTTAACTTTCGACTTCCATATAACTGCCAGTCATGAGGACGCGTCAGTCCAGTCCAGACCCAACGTCTGGAAAGCAAACATACCAGACATCATGCACTCAGCATCGTTAATAGATTGGACAATAGACCCAAAGTCCTCCATTGAAACGGCCTGGGACGCATTTCGAAAATCATACTTAAAAGTTACCACACCTCACATCCCTTGGACTATACCAAAGGGGCCGAAAAACTCACCACCATGGTTCAGTAGGGAGGTCCGTATCCTTCTCCGTAAGAAAAGGAAAACGTGGGATAGATTTAGGTTACTGGGGACTGACGAGTCAAAATCTCAGTATCGAAAGGCTCGGAACACTTGTGCCTCGACCCTCCGTAAGTCTAGAAAATTGTGCGAAGAAAAACTTGTTAAGGAATCCATAGAATGTCCTAAACGCTTGTATTCCTATATAAACCAAAGGACAAGGAGAAAAGGAAATATTCCTGCTCTATGGGGAGACAGTACTGCTTCATCATTAGTGGAGGACGACTTTGGTAAGGCTCAAGCGTTCTCGAACTACTTTAGCAACGTGTATACCATAGAAGCGCCCTTCTCGTCAGCGTATACAGATCCCCCCATACATACACTGGATAGCGTGACCATTAAAGAACTCGATGTCTTTGGCCTGCTAAATAAGCTTGACACAGGTAAATCCACGGGGCCCGATGAATTACATCCTAGGCTACTGAAGGAATTATCTAAGTTCGTTGCGAACCCTTTAAGTACATGCTTTAACCTATCCGTTACGCAGGGTCGCTTACCGAAAGATTGGAAAAACGCCATAGTAAGTCCTGTCTTCAAAACAGGCACGAAACACAAACCTGAGAACTACCGCCCCGTTAGCCTAACTAGTGTGGTTGTTAAAATCTTAGAAAAGATTATTCGGAAGGAGCTGTTTAAGTATCTCGATAAAAACCGGATCCTCTCGGAGAAGCAGCATGGCTTCAGAATAGGTTATTCTTGTCTCACTAACTTATTAGTGGCTCGTGAAAGCTGGTGTGCTCTTAAGGACCAAAAGCTACCTGTAGACGTCGCCTTCATTGATTTCAGTAAAGCTTTTGATAAAGTTCCGCACAACCGGCTGTTATATAAGTTAAGACATGTCGGGATTGGAGGTAATTTATTGATGTGGATAAAAGACTTCTTAGTTGGGCGTCAACAAAGAGTAAGGGTGAACTCAAAGTTATCTAGCTGGGAAACTGTGCTTAGTGGAGTGCCCCAGGGTACAGTTTTGGGGCCAGTGCTATTCCTCTTGTATGTAAATGACCTTCCTTGTCTCCTATCATCATCGGTCTTGCTATATGCTGACGATGTCAAGATATGGAGAACGATACGATGTAAGAGTGATAGCTTAGAACTTCAAAATGACCTGAAGAAGTTATCTGAATGGTCTCAAACATGGCAGTTGCCGATAAATACTTCCAAGTGTGTTGTGATGCATATCGGTCATCAAGGCACAGATACATACACGATGAATAACACTGAGCTACCTGTCGTCCAGACATATAATGACTTAGGAGTTATCGTTAGTCAAGACTTAAAGACTACTACACACTGCCGTGCAAGAGCCGCCAAAAGTTTTAGAACGTTATGGTCAATACGTAGGGCTTTTAGTCATGTCGACACTAAGACGTTTTTGACTTTGTATACAGTGTTCGTTCGTCCTAAACTTGAGTACTGCATACAAGCGGCTAGCCCCTGCTTTAAAAAAGACAGTGAGCTTCTGGAAAAGGTTCAGAGAACGACGACTAAGCTGGTTCCCGCAATAGCGAAGCTTCCGTATGAATCTCGACTGGCCAAGCTGAACCTTTTCCCGTTGTCATATCGCAGAACTAGAGGCGACTTGATTACAGTCTACAAATTGCTTAGTGATAAATTTGCACCTAACATGCCCTCATTTTTCTTGTCTTCCAAAACAGAGAATTTACGAGGACACTCCAAAAAAGTTCATAAGCCGAGAACAAATTACTTGTCAGCTGACTATCGACTTTCCCATCGAATCATCAACGAGTGGAATTCACTACCTCAGCACGTGGTTGAGGCGCCATCCGTCGACTCTTTCAAAAGAAAGTTGGATCAACTGAGAGACCACCATTGCCAGGACTAACATAGGCCATCGAGCCTCCTGTCCTTCCCAAACTGAAACTGAAACTGTAGTTATTTTTACGCTATGCATATAGATATATTTTTTGTAATCTGATACGCTCTTTTAATGTTTGTCATTCTTCTGTGCAAGTCACTATCAACCGACTTGGGTGTTCTTATGTTCCGTCTACCACGTCACCTACCCTTTTTGTTAGATTCTGGACAAAACCAAAACGCAGACTCGGTTATACAGTGAAACATATCACAGGCTATCAGATCGGTCTTCCAACTCACTTTGTAGAGCTGTAGAGTAGATAGTTGTACTTGGAATTTTATTGGTGTTGGGTATTTGAACCTGCCATAAACTGTTTCAGTCACACTTTGTAAAGGACAGTAGGCTAGTTGGTCTGTCAGTCTTGGCAATGGTGGTCTCTCAGTTGATGAAACTTTCTTTTGAGAGCGTTAACATATGGAGTTTCAATCACGTGTTGAGGTAATGAATTCTATTCGTTGATGACTCGATGGGAAGATTGGTAATCCGCTGACAAGTGGATTGTTATGGTCTGGCAAACGTTTTTAGAGTGCCCTCATAAATTCCCTGTTTTGGAAGACAAGGATAATGAGGGCATACCAAATGCAAATTTGTCACTAAGTGATTTGAAAACTGACCAAGTCGCCTCTGTTTCTTCCATATGACGATGGAAGTAGTTCGGGTTTAGCCTCTCTCGCGCATCATACGGGAGCTTCGCCATTCCAGGAATAAGCTTAGTCGCTGTTCTCTGAACTTTTATAGAAAGCTCAGTCTTTTTTCAAGCAGGGACTAGCTGCTTGCATTCAGTACTCAAGTTTAGGAGGCACGAATACTGTATACAAAGTCAAAGTTTTTAGCGTCGACCTGGCTAAAGGCCCTACGTATTGACCATGGGGTTCTAAAACCTTTGGTGGCTATCGCACGGCAGTGTGCAGTAGTTTTTAAGTCTTGGCTAATGATGACTCCTAAGTTATTGTGTGTCTGGTCAACAGGTAGCTCAATGTTATTCATCATGTATGTATCTGTACCTTGATGACCAACATGCATCACAATGCACTTGAAAGTGTTTATCGGCAGCTGCCAAGTTTGATACCATTCATACAGGAGAAACAGCATTGACCCGAAAGTTGTATCTCGAGGCACTCCATTGAGCACAGTTTCCCAGCTAGACAACTTGGAGTTCACCCGTACTCCTTGTTGACGCCCAACTAAGAAGTTCTTTTATCCACATTAATAAATCGCCTCCAATCCCAATATTACTTAACTTATATGACAGTTGGTTGTGAAGAACTTTGTCAAACGCCTTGCTGAAGTCAATTTGAGCTACATGTATGAGCAACTTTTGATCTTTAAGAGCGTACCGACTTTCACGGGCTACTAACATGTTTGTGAGACGTGAATGACCTGTTCTAAAGTCGTGCTGCTCACCAGAAAGAATCCCGTCTTTGTCAAGATACTGAAACAACTTCCGAATAATCTTTTTTAAAATCTCTCGCAATTAATTTGTGGTTGGAGACTCAAACATGACAAATTCAAATCTCTAAAGCTCTAGTTAACACCATTGACATGGTAAACACTCTTTGTTAACGTTTAGTTATTTTTATGGTTCTTCTTAAGTCCTGGATTAATCTATAATTTCTGTTTCCTGATTTCATTCCTTCTTCCACTTCACCTCGTCACGGTGACCATATAGGCTGATAAATATTTTCTCCAGGTCATAAAATGACCTACATTTACTATTGGTCTAAGGCAGTTTGGTAAGTGCAGATCTGTTTTTAAGCTGGAAAACCATCCTTAATTATGTAGTCAGAGACTTTCTGGTGACTTGAAATCGTTCTCAATGGTCGAAATGCATTCATATTTTTTCCACAAGATTTTAATCTTAGTTTCTTCATTCTTAGGTGTATTCGTTTATTTTTAAATCATATTTGTTGCTTGACTTTTGCTGTTAATAATATTATTACTTCACTTCTCGTTTAATGAATGTTCACTGCACTTATGTGATGTAGAAACATTAACTAAAGAAGACTTATACTATGTTCGACTTTCAGAAATGACTGCAATCTTATTGTACTACTATCAACCCAAACGTGTATATCTTAGCTTGGAAATGTCTTTTTAACCAGTCAGTTATTTTCTTATTCTAAGAACTATATTTTGATTTTTATTTGTTATTTTTAGGCTACCAGAAGAAAAGTTTGTTGCCTTCATTGGTTATGGTTGTGTTATTGGGGCTTGGTTATCAGCTGGTTTCTTAGTTTTAGATTGGGATAGACCTTGGCAAGCGTGGCCTATTCCATGCATCATTGGAGCTGTTTTGGGAACTTTCACGGGATGGGTGATCTTCAAGTTAATCTCTTATTTATCGCGATATCGAATTTCAAGTGCTTCAAGCTATGGATCGTTTTCTCAAGTCTCTTCTGATAAATATCGTTATGACTAGGTTTGGTGATATATACACAAAAGGAAGTTTCTGTGATAAACACTCTAGTGTCCCTAACTGTTTCTTTTCTTACGAAAACTATTTAATTTATGTACACTTTTTGCCTAATATATATATTACTTTTTACAAATTTGTTTTATAATTATTCTAAGCCACTGTTTGGTTGAACATGGTGCGCATTCTAAAAGTCCACGAGCATGATGTCTTCACATAGTACTTCGCTTACTTGTACAGAATTGTTAGCTGTTATCAATTCATTGGCGAATATATATTTGTCATAAGGTTTCATAAACATTGGCCACAGAACTTAGTGTCGTTAAAAGCACTTTTGTGTACTTCTATAAGTTCATGTCACAGATATAGTATTATGTTCTCTGAACTGGTTATTTTAATTGTTGATCTTCAATTGTTCTCTTTAATAACATCATAAGCGAATTCCTAGAAAAGAATCGTACTGTTTAAGTTATTCGCAATTGACTGACAGCTTGTTCAGTCTAGCTACAATTGATAAACTATTATCTATAATTGTGAGGCCATTGTTTAGTTTATTTTGGTTATCTTCTCCCCTGATGTGATCTCTACCTTAGAGTTTGTCTTTTTTTAATTAGCTGATAGATCTGGCTAGTGTTCGTTTATCTGTTGACAGTGCCTAAATCAAGTGTTAATTTTCTAAACTCTCACTGTCTTTCTTTATATATCTTTTGCTCAGTGTTTCGACACTTTCCTAATTGAGTTCGTCTGTAAGTATCCACGTTCATTGGTATAAGTTGTGGGATGTTGTAACGCTTACCAGCTACCTAACCTTAACTTAAACGGATATATCGGCCACTTCGTCCACTGTATTACTTATCACAGTTTGCTTCAGTTTATCCTGGGAATGGTATTTTGTTTGTCTTCCTTTGTCATTGTGTCCTTTGAATAGGATAATATTGATTGTAAAACTTTTGTGTGATGCACCGATTTTCAGTGGTGAATAGTTACCGATTTGTGTAAGTTGGCTCCGGTGAGATTATAATTTACGGACTACCTTTGAGCGACGCTGAATTGACCTTGAGAGTGTCCACCAAATGAGAGTTATAAACTAGCGTGAGGAAATGGAATTATGATTTGCAGTTGATGGTTAAGGTTACGAATTAGACTCTATTTAGCCAAATGGATGAATGAATTTCGCGTCAAAATCCGAGACCTGTTATCTTATACTTGATTGGTTCGTCCATAAATTATAGTCTCACCGCTGGCTCCTCATGTTTGTATTATGTAAACACGCTAATTGTTTGAAATCTGGATGTAATACTTACAAGTTCTGTGTTGTATGAATGAAACCGCTAGTTAATATTTAGAAGATTCGTCGGGTTGACGAAACTTTTTGTTTCCTAACGTGTTGTTACATTTTGTATTACGCATTATCAAGATTTGTGATAACATTTAGTCAGGTTTTATGAATTTCGAGTGTGATGTGTCTGAGTCTTTAAACCGAACACAATCTAATTCACTAGTCTATTCAGTATAAGCATTTTGTAGGTTATTGAATACAATAGGTGGAATGTGGCTGGTAGTGGAATTCATGACGCACAGTTAGTCCCATTTGGGGCTCACAGTCTGGATCTACTTAAATCCTTGAGTTGATATTCACTCTGATATGAAGGTACGTCTAGTTGACGAGGTTTAAATAAAGTGAAACCCTTTCTGGATTCCACTGCCAGTCATATTCAATCTGTCCTCTGTTAACTTGTTGCATAATGGCCATATCGAGACAATCCGAACGGGTTGCACATTCGCCAACCAAGACTGATCATACACATAGTTGGTGCAAAATAATATGATGGAAATTCCCATTTTGACATTTGGTAAATAAAGAAGGAACGAATCGAGTAAATAATTTTCTTTTTAATTGCTTTTTCATCATGGCTCTACACTAAAATATTTATGCATGATTTACAATAATGAAATAATACTCATCGAGTAGATACGTTACATAATAATTATATAAGGACATCGATTATAAACTAACATTAAGTAATGGGAAGAAAGAGGATTATAATAATCAAACGAACTATTCGAAAACCAATCAGTTGCTACGTTGCATGATGTATAAAAAACAAGAAGGAACTAACAAAATATTTTGATGAATGGTTAGTAATATAGTAGTTGTGTAATAATCAAGAGAAGAATGTTGAAAATAAGTAAAATACAAAAAGGGGAAGGAATACGAAAATAGTTTATCAAAGTTCTGCTACAAACACCCCTATACCGATGGCCAGGGTAGCGAGAGCGGTTGTACGTACTTCTTTTGTGTTGTAACGTGTGAATTGCAGTTTAGATGGAGCAGCGTTTATATATCGATCGATTACAGTGACACGTAAAACACGTAGTGAACGACCTAGAGTCCCGATTGGTCCCGCTTTCCTGTCTAGCCCAGCCAGTTGAGTCTAGAACGTAAGTCACAGCCTCTGAGTTATGATTCATTATATTTCAGCCATACTCTATTTATATACCAAACAAACAAACCACATCGTACCATAAAATAGAAAACAACATTTACACAATATTTACCGAGTGAAATAAATAACGGCCAATAGGAAATGTTCATTTAACGTCCAAGGACATCATTAGACTTAACATGATAATGATTGGTACATTATTCCTCAGCATCCATAACATTTTGGATGCAAAGATTTGGTTTGTGAACATGTATTCCAATGGCTGCAGAAATGTGCTAAAGACGACCTGGTAAACCAAACGGCAAATTTGATGGAATATGATGGATAACCTTAAAAACTTTATTCACTTCGACTTGATGACCTGTGTCCACCAAGTGAGCGAGAATAGAACTCTTAATCACTCTTATCTTTCCTTGCTCAACCAAGACGGATGATGTTCTGTTATACGATGACGGGTTTGTCGAGCTTTACGCTCTATATAACTGGTTCCGCAGGAGCAGTTGAATCTGTAAATGCACATGGATGTGGCAAATTTAGGCAATTTGTCTTTATTAACCGTTCTTATTTTAGAGCGGTTTTAGAAAATGGCACGCAATCTGGCTTCATTAAATGTTTTCTGTACCGCCTTTCTTAACCTTTGAGTCACAGTTTCCTCGGTAGCATCGTTTAGGACTTTTAATTGTAAGAACAGTCAGTCAACTCCAACGTAGGACCAGGCAAATATATGTATCGGTTCAAGTTGCTATACCTCATTAGCACAACAAAATGAGCACCGAATTCGTAGAAGTAGTTGCTTCAATGATAGTAATATATAAAAGATTGTGTATAAGGATATAGTAAAGGAAGAAAGAATTAGTTGATGGGAAGAAAGACAGCAATTTTAATCTCATAGTTTAAAGGCAGACAGTGAATGTATACACCAAGGACATTGTGATCGATCGTGAGCCAAGTCACCCACACTCTCCAACAATTGGTTACGATAGTAATCTTTTTCATGTGTTTGTCAATGAATTTTGTTGGGTGTCCATTCTTACTAAGCAAGTTACGAATATTAACCAATTCATCTACAATGATGCCATCCGAGCAGATCATTCCAGCACGGATGAGTCAGGATCTTTAATTTTTTTCTGTATCCGATTTGTACAGTACTATAGAAATGAGTGTATTGTCCAACTGTAAACTTTTTATGTATCCCTCTTTTTAATGTTCCATCTGATCTTCTAGTTAGTTGGACATCTAGAAACGATATGCTATTATTTTGTTCTTCCTTTAGTTTTAAAGTAATCGATGAATGAATATTATCAAATATATTAAGTAAATTCACCTTTTCATGTTCTTTTTCTAATACTATGAGAGTATCATCTATATAGCGACAATAAGATGTTAGATGGTTAATTGTGTCCTTAATTGGTTCATTTTCTAGTAGGGGGCCCAATGGTGACCCCATGTCTACCCCATCCAATTGTCTATAGTATTCATTGTCAAGTCGGAAATGAACATTCATCGTACATCTAAGAATTAACTGTTTTATTGAAGATGCAGAAATTAAGGTCTCTATGCGCTTCTCTGTTAATTCATTACAAATAAAATCCATCGTTTCAAATAGGCTCATTAGCTGCTTACAACCTACAATATTTAAAATCAACGTTATAACAGATATTGACATACTTATAAATATAAGGGTGATTAGAGATGAATATGTGTATCATGATGTGGTGAAGATTCCGATAGAGTGAATAAGGTCATAGAAAATTTTGTTTCGGATAAATAACGTTTGAGAAGGAAAGTTCCAGAACATTGAAATAACAATTAGAACTCATGGAGTTAGTTGTATAATGAAGCAATTGAAAACAGATTAATGGTGATAAAGAAAGATCTGAATTGAAATCATTCAGTTATGAATTGAAGAAAAATAACAATAATTTAATCAAACTTCAGAAAGAGTTGAAATAATGAATGACGTAATCAATAAAAAAAATGAGTGTAATGTTACCAGGGCAAAGAAAGATTTATTACTACCTCGTTTTGGATACATCGGAATCTTCGCTACATCATGATACACATATTCATCTCTAATCACCTTCGTATTTATAAGTATGTCAATATCTGTGATAACGTTGGTTATAAAATATTATCGACTGTAGGCAGTTGATTCGAACCTAACGAAACATAATGAATTCATATTATTCTGCACCAATCTTCGTTCTTCCTCTTTTCAAGACTGATCAACTTTCAGTCAAAAATATCAACAACTGGGTAAGCCAATGAATTTCAAATTGAATTAGGTTACTGAATGTTGTTTAGCTATAAATAATTGTATAGAATGTGGTATGCTACTTCTAGGAGATTGTTTTCAACAGTGATGTCGATTTTCACACAGTTTTAACTTGTATTGCTCATACTTTCACATGTAAATTTAGTAGTATAACGATTTTTGTAGTTTCAATCCCCCTTTTTTGTATACTGATTCGAAGGATTCTATGGTTGTAGACGTCCTATATCCAATTTATTTTTAAAGTAATCAGTTCCTTTTATAAAATTGGATAGTGTAATAAGAAGACGAATATTATTAGAACTATGTACTATATTAGCTTAATACATTTCGAACCATCTGATCATATGTATACTTGTTAAGAACATTTATATATAAAAATAAATGGACAAATAGGCACATGGAAGGTGAGAGGAAGCAAAGATAATAAAGGAAACAATGTGAAACTCACCAATTTGGACGACAAACTAGTATTAACAGGGTAGGTTTAAGGTGATAACAAACTGTTTTTTGATTACAAGATTTTAATCGCTGGGCAATTTCCGTCATATTTGATGTGTGAGAGTGAAACTAAAGGACGATTGGTCGTTGAACATGGACAAATAACCACATCATACAGAGTATGACATATGTGGTTTCTAATCCTGATTCACAGAGTGTGAATGATTATAATTGTATTGAATAAAGTATTCTCTAGTGTTAATCTGATCCTCTATTTTGGGTCGTGAATCTTGTTTCTGATATAACGTGATTAGCCTTATAAAAGTATTATCGTACTATACATGTAGAGGGAGGAATATATTGTAAACCTTACGTTATATCAATAATAAAACACAGATGTACGGGAGAATATTCTTTTCAATTATAACAGTTTCTCTTCAGGTTCTACAATTATTTATCCAAATTAATAGTCCAAAAATTTATTTATTTATTTGATCAGATAAACAATGGTACAGGGGGAGCACCAAGCAGACATGCACCACATAAATTACCCGATTTATGTGGGGGTTGGGATACTACATGGGTGCTCAAACCTAAGCAGGTGGTTTTCTTAGGTGCCACACCCGGAGCTTCCGACCTAAAGGTCTAATCCACATGGTAGTGTCGTAACGTCAGGACTTGAAGTCCGGTGGTAACCGGTGACCAACTGTTGGTTCATACGCCACTCTTTCCCTCAGGATCCTGTATCCCATGTGCACCTTCGGTTTGGAATCAGGGTTTGCCAACTCTCCTAAGTGAATCCTCCGTATCCACAAACCTGGTTAAAGTGCCGAACACTCGCTTTTCGTCCTCTCAATTTCGTAAACAACAGTAATGCCGCGAGAAGGCAGTGAGTAGGACTTTCTTGACAGCGTCTGTATACGCGTGGCCATGTAAGGGCATTCGATGCTCCTTTGTGACAATATTTATGTGTTCAAAGAAATAATTGTAGAACTTGAAGAGAATTTTATTGAAAAGAATATTCTTCGTTCACATATCTATGGTTTTCAATTCATCATAGGGAGTTTGAATTTTCGTATTGCCAAGTCTTCAGTAAACCTTAATATGTTCCCTTTACTACTTGTATTACACCAAAAAAGCCGTGTTAAGATCAATCTTATTATCTATTTCAACTTTATGTTTGGTAATAGAGGATTTTGGATGTTTATCGTCTACACTTGTAAGGTCATTTGATTTTAATTGTTTTTGCAATCATATAGATACATAATCAGACACGCTAATTTGAAGATCACGATTATACTTCCCTATATATGTGTGGCCACGCACATATTTAAATTGGTAAACACAGTAGGATGTGACGCAATCGTTTCCATACCTTTTAGGTTTTTGGTGATGGATGGACCTTGTTTTTTCTTTGATAATAACGTTTTCTGTGTAGTACGTTTTGTTAGTAACTGTTTTGACCCTTTAATTCACTTGATATTGTTTTACTTGAATCTTCCCATTGATGTTTTAGGACTGAAATTGATCAGTCTCTTATTGGCATATGTGCATACTGTGCGTATGCCTCGATATTGCCTTAATTTACAAACATTATAAGCAAAGATGGATAGCGGCTAGCAGTGGAATCCAGGACGCGCGTTTCGTCCTGTTTGGGACTCGTCAGCTGGATGTACCTGCATCTCAGAGTTGATGTTCACTCTGGGACTCGAACTCAGTGCCGTTCGCTTCAAACGCCATCGCGTTATCCACTTAGCTACTGAGTCCTGGATTCCACTGCTAGCCACTATCCATCTTTGCTTATAATGTTTTAACCCTTTGTTTGAATAAAAGGCTATTTTATTCACCTATGAGCGGTAAGGCGATGTAGACAGGCTTTTTTATATCCTAAATATAATATGTTTCACTATACCTTTCCATAGATTTAGGAATATTAAAGGATAACCATTTTCCGTTTATGTTTTGTTTAATAACGTTTCTTCGTCATCAATAAAGTCTTTTGTACAAATAAGATCAATCCTGTTAAGTAATCCCCTTACCAAACCCCGTTTGTATTGAACTTTGTAGTAACCACAAAACAAAGAAGGTACTGGCCTGTCCAAGTTAACTTTCAAAAAATCAATCTTTTGGTTGAACCATCTTCTCTTCTACTTATAAGTATATCTATGGTAAGTAGTTGGTCATTTTTCTCCTTATGTGGTTTTGAAGAGGGTTAAGTTTATTCAATTGACAATTCATATCCTCCGGCCTTTCATACATAACCAAGATGTTATCTCTATATCTCTTTTAAAAGGACATGTTTTCGATTAGGTATTCAGCTAGATTTTTATCATGTACCATGAACATGTTATTTAATATTGGTTCTAATGAACTATTGATAGCGATCCCATCGATTTGACAAAAGTATTTACATTCAACTATGAAATGGACTTCGTCATTGCATAATATTAATAAATCTTTAGGAATTTTTAAAGGAAAGATTGTAAGAATACATTGGAAATTTAATGTAGACTAATTACCAAGTGGGTTGTTTTCAGGCTTGTTATGTACTTTTTTTCGCCGAACTGAACTAATTGCTTAACAGGTTTCATAATTTAAATCACGAACTATTCTTAGTTGGAATACTACTGAAAACATGAAATCATTGAATAGCTTTCTCAACCTGGTATGATACTCTTCAGCAGAGCGCATACAATACTTTGCAGTGGGGAATCAAACCTAGGACCAATCTCATGTGTGAACTCGTAACCCTGGAACCACTAGGTTGGCATCCTATGGTTTATATGTCTAGCTCGTATCTTTACACCTCCATCCACTATCTGTGATGAAAAACTATCTCATACCTGTTATAGTTAGAGTTTTGATGCCGGCTCAGTTATTTATTTATTTATTTTAATACGTAGATATTGGTACAAGGAGGCACTAAATACATATTCGCCGCACAGATCTCATTTGATATGTATGAGGGCTGTAATACTGCCCGGGTGCCCAAACCGAAGCAGGCGGTTTTCTTAGGGACCAGACCCGGAGCCTTCGACCTGAAGTTCTGATCCATAAAGCAGTAGAGCGATGTAAAGAGATGCAGTCCTATGTTAGCAGGTGACCAACGATTGGTTCAT
Source organism: Schistosoma guineensis (assembly GCA_944470375.2). Classification (NCBI taxonomy): domain Eukaryota; kingdom Metazoa; phylum Platyhelminthes; class Trematoda; order Strigeidida; family Schistosomatidae; genus Schistosoma; species Schistosoma guineensis. Next base: position 17,127,330 of record OX103893.1, read on the forward strand.
ACGCCATTTGTTTCTTCAGGAGACTAGAGCCCATGTGCGCCATTGGTTTGGAATCAGGGTTTTCCAACTCCCCTAGGTGGACTCTTCATGTCTATCAACCCGGTTAAAGCGCCAGACATTCGCTCTTCGTCCTCTCAATTTCGTGAATAACACCCCCGCCATAAGAAGGAAGTGAGTAGGACTTCCCTAGCAGAGGCTATATACGCTTGTCCATGTGAGAGCATTTGGAGAGGGAGAGCGAACTCTCCTCATTCTCGGCCGTACCAGGGCATTTGGGGGCTCAGTGGTTCGAAGGTTAGACGTTTTCACGTAAGATCAAAAGTTTTTGGTTCGATTTCCCGTTACAAAGTTGTGCATGCACACTATTGAAAAGTTTACGGTTTCTATAAATCTCCGAAGATTAATTTATTAATCATTTTATTCTTACCTTCTACTTATCTACTATTTTGTTATTTTGTAGTGGTATATATATATATGTAGGCAATATGTCATCCATTAGTTTAAATGAACTCATTCATAATCTGCTCATATTCATCTTAGAATATAATTGGATATATAATTTTCAATGGATTGGTGATTTATGTAAGATTAATAAAGATTCTTCTAATTTATGTATATCATCTATTATTGAAAGTTTACCAACATCTTGGAAAAATGTATTAAAGAGTGCGAGTCTTCAAGAATTACAAGTAAGTTGATTAGAAAAAAAATGTTGATAATAATTAAATGAAGAGAATATTTTGTTAACGTTTAACATTGTTGTTGTTGTCGTGGTCGTCGTCGTTGTTGCTGTTGTAATATTCACGCTGATTGATTACTAAATAGTAGTAGTGATCAGTGTTATACTTGTTTAACCTTTATTCATTGATCGAATACTATCAATCTAGTTGCTTTTTGTTGGCCATTAAGAGTAAAAGATATTCGTAAGCTACTAGGATTTGATCAGAGATGCCTTATAAATATTGTTCGCATCTGCTGGGATCACCGGGTAAGCAATAGTGAGGTTAGACGTAGGGGATTAGGGAATGATGGTAAGTCAGTTAATGAGTTAGTGAATCTTCATCGACTGAGATGGTTGAGCCACGTGTTACGTATGACCGAACACCGATTACCACGATGTGCAGTGCTGACTAGTGTTGGGGATAGTTAGAAGAAAGTTAAGGGCGGACAAACCAAAATGTGACATCAGTCGTTGAAGTCACTAACTTCTAGTCTGAGCCATGTTAGTAGATGCAGACAACTTGGTTGGGTTCTGCGTGACTATCGTAACCAATGGTTGGATTATGTGGGTGACATGGCTGAGAATCGATGACAATGTCGTTGGCGTATACCCTCACTGTCTGCCCTTAAACTATGAGATCAAAATTACTTTATATCTTTCTTTCTACGAACTAGTCCTTTCTTCCTGTATTGTATTCTTACATACAACCGTTCTTTTATATATTAGTACCATTCCAGCAACTGCTGAAACAAGTACACGAGTGGGGACAAACGAATGTAGTTAAGTACAAAATTATAGAATATTTCAATAAGATCTGAGAACCATATAGTCAATGAGCAATGATGGATAATGGCTAGCAGTGGAATCCAGGACGCGCGTTTCGTCTTATTTGGGACTCGTCAGTCGAATGTACCTTCATCTCAGAGTTGATGTTCGTCTCAAACTTGTCTGTTTCTTTTGCAAGTATCAGTCCATTGTCTCAGATTTAATGGTTCATGCATTTTCATACTAATTGCGTCCCGTCTCCTTCCTTTCCTTATCGATCTTCTACTGAAATACATTCTATGCCTGATTACCGTTTTACACTAATTATGTGGATATAAGTAATCCAAATCCCACAACTAGTTCTATGAATTTGTTATTCATCTTGTTGTGCTAATGAGATATAGCAACTTAGACTGATACATATATATGCCTAGTCCTACGTTGTAATTGACTGACTAAACCGCAATCGTAAACATTAACCAATACAAAAATGAATGATCATCAGGTATCTTATTTGCTTTGTCTATTAATCACTATATTATCAATAAAATCACATATGGTCCCCATTTACATCTTTATCATTTTAGATGTTTGTTTTGGGTACTTCAAATTTATCCCATTGGCCTAATAGTCTTATAAATTTATCTATTCAATGTCGTCAATTCACAAGATTATTATTTCAATATATTATATTCAAATCAAATAAACAATTTCCTTGTTGTTATTTCAATTCTAATAGTATATGTACAGATTTAATAACATGTATACAAATGAATAATATAGAAAAGAATTATCTATTAAAATTATCAAAAAAGAAATCATATGAACTTAAACAAATATCGATACTTATTCAAACAATCTTATTATCAGTTGTGAATAGTACTACGACGACAACTGCCACGACGATGACAACGACTACTACTACTAGTACGACGACGACGACGACGACGACAACGACGACAACGACGACTACCACGAATAGTAATAATAATGAAGTTGTTAATTCTTCACAAGATATATTCCACTTTAATGAATTTCTACTGAATAATGAACATATTAGTGATCATTTTCAAAATATTCCTTTAATCTGTAATGAATTGATAGAAAATAGTATTATGAAAGGTTAGTGAAATTTTCATTATTGTTATTTATGATTAATTCAATTCCCCGCTTCGACAAATTGTTGCGAGTTTATGTCCGACTTTTTATCACGTGATTTATCCACCGATCAAAATACGACTTATACAATCTTAACACTGTGCCAAACCAATGACGTTCGACCGATATGAGCAGCCTAGCGTCCTTATTGGTTCTATCTTCACCTAGCCTGTCCAATTGAGCCCAGAACACCAAATACCAGCTCACAGTATGCGAATCGAATCATTTATTTCACACATACTGAGTTTATATATCAACCAAACAGACTACAATGAACCATAAAATAGGAAATAACATTTGTACACAATAAAGCCAAAAAGTGGCTGTGAACATGGAAGGCAGTAGTCAATATGGAATTCTCAGCACAAAGTATTTCAATAAATTTCCTTTTTTTATTTCTTGATCGATCGTGATCGCCAGTTAGATGTTAGCAGTTTAGGAACTGTCATCTGATTAATGTATATTTTTTCGACGATGGACACGGAGAGGAGTTGTAAAACCTTGATTTCAAACTAATGGTGCACATGGGTTCCAGGATCACAAGGAACAAATGGAGTATAAACTTATTGTTGGCTTCATACACATAGTTCCATTTATTATTTAAAAAAGAGCAAAAAACAGTAATAAATCTTTCTTTGCCCTAGTAACATTACCCCCCCCCTTTTATTTATTACGTCATTCCAACTCTTTCTGAATCTTATACTTACGTCATTGTCTATTTTCAGTTATTTCATTATATAATAATCTAATGTGTTTTAATTCCATGATTTCTAATCACTATTTCAATGTTCTGGAACTTTCCCTCCCAAACTCTATATATTCGAAACAAAATTTTATGACCTCATTAACTCTAACGAAATCTTTGCCACATTATGTTACATAAATTCATCTTTCATCGCCCTCTGTTGTACAAGTATGTCAATATCTATAATAACGTTGAATTTAAAATATTTTAGGTTGTAAGCAACTGATGAGAACCTAACGAAATAAAATGAATTCATGTATTATTCTGCACCAACTTTTGTTCTTGCTCTCTTATTGTTGGTTATCGGCTACCGTAGGACTGAATCTCCTTACGTTGCTCAATTGCCATGTGGATCAGACCTTTAAATCAAAGGCTTGAACTGTGGCCATATAAAAAAACCACCTGGTTCGATTTGGGCACCCGTGTAGTATCCCAACCCTAACATAAATCGAATGATTTATGTGGTGCATATCTATTTGGTGCCTCCTTGTACCAATGTTTATGTGTTTAAATAAATCATAAAAATTGAATTGAGCATGTGTCGTTAACCGATATAATGAATTGATTAAGTTAAATAGTCATTTCTACTTAAAGTGTGATTACATGTTGCAGACAATTTAAAAAGTAACCAATTGCACATATTACATAATTCCAGTCAATTCAGTATACTTGTTCACTAATAATAAGCTATGAAAGCTTTGTTTTGTTTAAGACCATTGCCCGCAAGTGCCCTGGTACGGCCGAGAGTGAGGAGATTCCGCTATCCCTCTCCAAATGCTCTCACATGGCCACGCGTATATAGCCTCTGCCAGGGAAGTCCTACTCACTGCCTTCTCGCGACATTACCGTTGTTTACGAAATTGAGAGAACGAAAAGCGAATGTCTGGCGCTTTAAGCGGGTTGGTGAACATGGAGAGTCAACCTAGGGGAGTTGGGAAACCCTGATTCCAAACCAGTCGTACACATGGGATCCAGTATCCTGAGGAGAAGAACGGCATATGAACCAACTGTTGGTCACCGGTTACCATCGCACTGCATCTCCTTACGTTGCTCCACTGCCTTGTGGACTAGACCAGGATATGACGTTGTTAATATAAGCTCATTCATAATCAACACAATTATATGATATTGATAGTCACAGTGGCTACAGGAGGACAAAACCTTGTCTTTTTTTAAAGTCCTAAATCCCGCACTACTGATTAACCATTCCTACATTTATTTATCCAGAGTTAGTATTAAAAATTTGGAGTTCGGCTCAAGATTGAAGGCTAGTAATTAAGGTTTTGTTTGATTTACATGTTATATACAATCTAAACAGCAAGAATTTAGCATCCGATATGTTTTCACATTATCAAATATACTTTATAATTGTAGATAATGACTTGTTATTATTCTATGGTTCGATGATTTATACTTTCACCTTCATGATTTACTGTTTTCCAGATGGAAATTCAAGCATCCCACTTAAAATTATTGATATTGGTTCTGGATTAGGCTATTTATCTAATTATATTGGTTATCGTCTAATACTTAAATATGGGGATTTATTTACAGAACCTCAAATTATTGCAGTTGAATGTGATGAGGGTTTACATCTTAAAGCTTTGACAAATTTAAGTCAGTATAATTCAATATTTCAAGTGAAATCTTTAACTTCAGTTGTGAAACGATTACTATTTCGTGTTGAATCGACGAATTTAGATTTGTTACAAAGAAGGTTGGTTAAATTTTTGCAAATTAGTTTAACTCTTTTAAACTACTTATAATTAATTCAATAGTATGCTATGACATTAAAATAATCCTTAGATGAATAACATTTAATTTAACTCGTCATAGAAAAGAATGTATTGTTAAGTTGAATAGTTGGTAGCAGAGGAATTCGAACTCACGGTTTCTTCTTTTCGTCAACCTTCAGCTGGATCTACTGGACCTAACATTCGAGTGATAATTTGACCTGAATTCACTATCTTTTGCTTCAAACACTATCTCGTTGTCCATCTAGCTACTGAATTCAGCCCACAATCATGAAGCAATCCATTCAAGACGTATATATAGTCATGAAGACTGATCATTTGAGGTTTGTGACATTAACGACATGAAAATATAGAGCCGTATAAATATTAGTATTGATTGTCTGGTGTTCCATGTCAGTGATTCTGTGCTGAAAGCGATAAATTCTAGGTTCCAGTCTTTTTCTACTTATTTAACTTATCATAAAGAATCAAGCACACTTCATAGAATCCACTGTTCTAACCCCTGTCAGATATAAGCTCTTTTGTACTCGGTTTTTAAGTTAGTTTCACCCATAATTCATTGTTTTTCATGTTAATCAATTCCAGGATTTCTGAACTAAAGTATTTTCATTAAGATAATGAAATTGTTTCTTCTTACCTTGTTCTTTTAAATTTTTGTTACCTTTTCTGGTAAGCATCATTTTTGTAATAAATTTCCATTCATCGAATGAGCAGTGATGTAGTCGATTTGAATCCAAAGTGAGTGCCCATATGATCTAACTGTACTACAAATTAAACACATAAATTAAGCGGTTTAGGAGTTGTGGAGAATGTCAAGTTTTTTTATTGAGATCATGAACCGATTGATGCTAGACCAACACCGAAGACTTGGAAGCACTGAACGGCCGTTTCGTCCTATTGTGGGACTCCTCAGTAGTGCGCGTCAACGATCCCGCTCACGGGACTCGAACCCAGGGCCTTCAGTCTCGCGTGCGAACGCCTAACCTACTGGACCACTTAGCCGGCATCCAATGGTGTTAATGTTTAACCTCAATCAATCCACAAAATTGCGCGACCATCTTCCATTGTACTGAGGTAGACAGCTGTTTCTACCCGACACGCATTAGCTCCACTGGTCACGGCTCCTCGCTAAAACTCCGAGAATTTTCTCACGAAGCTAGTCACTAGTGAGCACATGGTAATTATCAGTCTAGGGGTTGTGGAGATTGTTAATTTTTTTTTGATTGAGATCATAAACCGACAATAGGACGAGACGGCCTTCCAGTGCTTCCAGGTTTTCAATGGTGCTCTAACATCAATCGGTTCATGATCTCAATAAAAAAAACAAATTAAAGTTGTTTAGGATCGCATTTAAAATTAAAGCCCTCAAATTGAGAATTGATTATCAGAATCCCTGAATGACCAAATTAGTGACGTCTTTTTATGACTGAAAACAGTAAGATTGGAGCGATAAACTAGTTTTAGCTAAGTTAGATTTTATAACGTGTATTCAGTCTAAAATCCAAGTTGTTTTTGATAAGTTTCGAATTATTGACACAGTTATGTATCATTACTTCTAATGTTAGTGGATTTGTATTATTATTACGTTATGTACACGTAGTTATATAATCTAATCTAGCGTAGTGGTTACTTGATGACGCATAGAACAAAGATAAAACTTGAAAGAATATCTGTAGGTAGTCGGTAATTTATTACTAAACTTTTAATGTTTAACATTCAACCACCTTTAAATCTTGTTTTTATATATGTTCCTTGAACGACCCATTAATTGTTCAAGTACGTTTGGTAATATAACTTTTCTTGTCTGTTATATCTTTTGGATGGTATCGTCAGTATATTTCTTAAATAGGTTTTATGCCTCCAAATGTCCTGGTACGGTCGAGGGTGGGGATAGTCCACTCTCCCTCTCGAAATACTCTCACATGGCTATGTTCATACAATTACTCCCACAAAGGTCCTACTCACTGCTTTCTCGCAGCATTACTGTTGTCTACGAAATTGAGAGGACAAAAATCGAATGTTGGGCGCTTTAACGAGGTTAGTGGATATGGAGGATTCACCTAGGGGAATTGGAAAACCACTTCACATGAGCTCCAGTATCCTGAAGGGACAAATGGCGTATGAACCAATCGTTGGTCACCGGCTACCATGGGACTGCATCTCCTTACGATGCTCCACTGCCTTGTGGATCAAACCTTTAGGTTGAAGGCCCCGGTTGTGGCCCCCTAAAGAAACTACCTGATTCGGTTCGGGCATCCTGGCAGTATCACAGCCCACACACAAACCAGGTGACTTATGTGGCGCATATGTATTCGGTGACTTTTTGTACCAATATTTATGTACTCAAATAAATAAAATAAAAATTGTGTCCTTAATTGTTCAATATTACAGCTTACCATTTATTTAACAAATAAGATTGTAAGTTAATGTTCCAATTATTCTCTTTAAATTTGAACTGTTTAATCTGATATTACTCTCCATAAAAGCTATGGAACACAAAAAATGTCACTACTATTTAATAAACAGCTAATACATCTTCACAATATTTCTGGTTAGCGTTTTTGTAGCGACTTAGTTTTCTAAGGGATGAGGTCATTAACCCCATGTCCAACCCTCCTCCTTTATCTCGGTTTGGGACTGGCAGTAGCCTCAGAGGGTCTCCAGGTGGAGTTTCTTCACAATATGATCCATTTGAATTCAATTTCAATGAATTGATTCAATTAATTATTGTAATTTTTCGAAATCTTCCAATTCTATACGAATGTTTCATTTATCATCTAAATAGGTATATTCTCCTTTTTTTCAGACTTTATCAATTCACTTCTGGTTATAATTACTTATTACTTGGTTTACATTGTTGTGGAGATTTAAGTCAATCTATGATTGAATTGTTTCATCAAGATTGTTCAGCGAAAATTCTACTATTAGTCGGATGTTGTTATCATAAAATGACAGTGGAAAAGGTAAGGATTTTAATTAGTCGATCATTCATTCATTAGTCGATCTATGCTAGACTACCGTTGAAAACCTGGAAGTACTGTACAGCCGTTTCGTCCTAGTATGGGACTGCTCAATAGTGCGCATCCATGGTTCCACATGCAGGACTCGAACTCAGGACCTTCGGCCTCGCGCGGGATTATAGATGCACACTGTTGAGCAGTCTAATACTAGGACAAAATGGCTGTAAAGTGCTTTCAGGTTTTCGATGGTAGTCTAGTTTAGATCACTCATGAACTCAACTATTACAATTACTCCAATCCCTACAAAACCCCCATTCTAATAATATTGTTGGGTTATTTTCGATATTACATTGAAACTCTTTAACAGATTTATAAGTTAGTTAAGATGTGTTATCGAAAATATGAAATTTAGATTTTGCTTTCTTCCAGAATAGAAAGTTTGTGTTGATTACTTAGTTTTAATTTGTTTGGTTGTAAGTCATTAAAAACAAGTGAGAGGATTAAAGGTCTGTTTCCTGATAGTTGTGGACTTCTCAAAAGCACTCACCTACAGCCATTTTAAGTATCGAACTTAAGACCGTTACTTACTTTTAGATAACTTAGTTGTTATTAAACTATTCATATTTCCAACTTTAATCATTTCACAAACTCTTATTCTATTAATAAACATTTTCTCATTGACGAGTTTTTTTTTGAAAGACTATAATACCGGTGACGTTCAACGTCGATCACGGATGTTTACTGTGAAATATTCTGTATTTAGTAGATTTGAAAATGTAAGCAATTAGTTACCAATACGTTCATCTGAACGTGATGTACTCTTTGTGCAACCTGATAGTTCTGACTTAAACGTCTAGCAGAGTAATTCGTTTATTTATTTATTTAAACACATAAACATTGGTACAAGGAGGCACCGAATATATAAATTTTTTTCTGGTTAGCGTTTTTTTAGCGAGTTAGTTTTCTACGGGATGGGGACGCTAACCTCATACCCAATCCTCCTCCTTTATCCGGGCTTGGGACCGGCAGTAGCCCTCGAAGGGACTCCAGGCGGAGTTACCGAATATATATACACCACATAAATTATTCGATTTATGTGAGGGTTTGGATGCTACTTTGGTGCCCAAACCGAAGCAGGTGGTTTTCTTAGGGGCCACACCCGGAGATGCAGTCCCATGGTAACCGGTGACCAACAGTTGGTTCGTATGCCGTTCTTCTCCTTAGGATACTGGATCCCATGTGCACCATCGTTTTGGAATCAGGGTTTTCCAACTCCCCTAGGTGGATCCTCCGTATCCACAAACCCGGTTAAAGTGCCGAACATTCGCTTTTCGTCCTTTCAATTTCGTAAACAACAGTAATGCTGCGAGAAGGCAGTGAGTAGGATTTCTATGGGAGTGGTTTTATGCACATGGCCATGTGAGAGCATTTGAAGAGGGAGAGCTGACTTTCCCCACTCTCGGCCATACCAGGGCATTTGGGTCAGTCACTGGTTTACACTGAATTGGAGTTTTAAAATCAGATTAAAACATCTGGTTTTATTTGGATGCATTCTTAAATATTCGGAGTACTAACTCGGTGTGTTTTTTGATCGTGTTATCTCTACATGGCTTTTGTTGTCATTTAACCTCAACACAAGATCTGTTGAGTTTTAGCCCAAATGCCCTGGTACAGCAGAGAGTGGGGAAAGTCAGCTCTCTCTCTCCAAATGCTCTCACATGGCCATGTGCATAAAACCACTCCCATAGAAATCCTACTCACTGCCTAAGGAAACCACCTGTTTCAGTTTGGGCACCCGGGTAGTATCACAGCCCTCATACATATCAAATGAGATCAGTATGGCGCATATGTATTTGGTGCCTCCTTGTACCAATATCTATGTGTTAAAATAAAATAAATGATAATTAATGATTCAACCACTTGAATACGATCCGCTTAGTTCCAACCTGATAACTCGATCTATCACACTCAATCTAGGCAGCGTTATAGTATCGATTCTTCTTAAATCAAATATTTATGTGAAAAGCTGATTGCATAATTTAATATTTGGCAAATATGTTGTCAATCAAATGTTCTCAATTTTGTGGTTTTTTTTCTGTTACTTACTTACTTTCGCCTGTTACTCCTTATGGGGCATGTGCCACCGACCGGCATTCTCCAACCCATTCTGTCTTGGGCCTTCCCTTCTAGTTCTATCCAATCTTTGTTCATTCTTTTCATGTCTTTCTCCACTTCTTGGCGTAATGTGTTTCTTGGTCGTCCTTTGGCCTTGAAGATTCTATGTGAGCGCTTTCCTTGTGACTCAGTTGGGTGATTTCCTCAATGTATGTCCTATCCTGATTTCTCCGCCCGCTAGAATTTCGTTTGTTGTCTCGCACAGTAGGTTGTTGTTGATATTGTCTGACCAACGGTTCCGAAGTATTTTGCGTAGAAAACTGTTACCGAACACTTGTATCTTCTGGATGATGGCTTGACAATTGTATTGAAAATTGTGACTTTGGTGTTGGTTGACAATTGTTTTGAGTTCCGGGTGTTCTTTAATTGTAGATATGCTACTCTTGCTTTGCCGATTCTGTTTCTTATAGATTTTTAGCTAATCAATTGTGATAAGTTTGACATAGAATATGTAAGTATATTAGAATAAAACCATTTTTTTCTTTCATTCTCTCAGTTCAACGCATAATTGTTTTGATTGAGATCATGAACCGATTGATGTTAGACCACCATTGAGAACGTGGAAGCACTGGACAGCCGTTTCGTTCTATTGTGGGACTCCTCAAGAGTGCCCATCCGCGGCCTCTCCCCCTGCAAGATTTGAACCCAGGACCTACTGGTCCCGCGAGCGGCATCGTGGATGCGCACTGTTGAAGAGTCCCACAATAGGACGAAACGGCCGTCCAGTGCTTCCAGGTTTTCAATGGTGGTCTCAATTAAAACTTAACAATTTCCACTTCCCCTATACTGATAATTGTTTTCATTTTGAATGTATTTCTTATTGAAGTTTTTGTTGTTGTTGTTTTAATTTCGATTTATTTAGTTTCCTACGAGTGATTACTTACGTAAAGCGATGTTAAATTGTGATATGAACTTTATTGAAAAATGTATTACACCAGCTACACTACGTTTAGCCTGTCAACATTCACCTTTAACGTGGTTAAATTGGACAGAATTAGATGCTAATAAACATCGTATACGTGTATTGGCTCGTATAATTTTAGATTTGATATTGATCAAGTATAACAACTTGTCTATGGTATTTGAACGATATAAACGACTTGATCCAGTGACACAATGTGATGCAATAAAGAAATTATTAGCTATTCATTATCATGAAAATGATGCGAATGATAATCCTCGATCACTTCACTTCAATGATGTGTATCCACATATTATCAACTTTTGTCAAAAGTACTTAGCAGATATTCTATGTTCCAATCAGTCGACTAATAGTGACTTATGTTTCACGGAATATCGTGACTATTTTGAACAGATATGGAATCTGATACCAGGTCTATTAGCTTTACAGCAATTATTTCAACCATTACTTGAAACAATTGTACTGTTTGATCGTTTATGGTATCTTAGAGAATATGGCAACATAAATGGAAAATATGATCAAGATGATCCTTATCAATATTCTGGTTATATACGTATTTTTGACCCAGTTTTATCACCACGTTGTATGGCATTGTTAGTGTGTAAAAAATAGGAGAATGTATAGGGATTTATGATGTCCTGTAAGATGACTTATTTTATATTACATTTTATAAAGTATATTATTTATAATTTATCATTGATAGCTTTCTAACATTTGTGAAAGGATGCATTTAGTTGTCGGTCAATCAAAGAAATGTTTGCATATCAAGTAATCAGTTTTAAGATGGAATTGATTGAAGTTAGTACAGTCATGTAGTACGTTAGATAGCAGTTCAGTGATCTAGAGGATAAGTGTTCGTGTGTATAACTAAAGGTGATTGGTTTGATTCACGGATATAAGGGTTGTGGATGCTCACTTTTGCGCAGTTCCATAGTAGGATGAAACGTTTGTCTAGTGCTTCCAGGTTTTGAAACATACTTCATGCTTGATTATAAGTGAATTGGAACGGTAAAAGTATGGTATACAGACGAGCTAATCACGATCAAGAATGACACTTTTCATATGCAACGTAGAATCTAGCACATACCTACTCCTAATCATCTTGGTTACAAGATATAAAAAAAATAGAGAGAGAAACTTATCAAAACAAATCCCACGTAGTATATGTGGTTATGGTATCAATGGTAGTGGCAAAGATTTAGAATAAACATTATTGTTCAAGAAGAGAGGATGAATTCACTGAATAAGAAATATAAGGTCATTTCTAAACTTTGGATCCAAGTTCAAATTAAGAGTGAATGTATGTATTTCATTCCAATCGATTGTGTATCATATTTATCCAACCATTTATTAAAGTAATCTTAAAAGCTTAAGTCATGTTGTTTGCGTCAACCAACACAACTCATTTCAACAGTGAATCACTTCATGCACTAATATCATATTTTTCCAGACTACTCTTATACCAACCCATGGCGTATACCGATGTAGGTGGTGGTCAAGTATAAGTAATATATGTCCATGGCACCTCAGTCGATGATCACTTACTACTGTATCAAACGATTTACCATCTTAGTCTAGTGGTCTCCATCTTACTTCAAGATTCCCATCAAGCACAAGACATAACTGACCACTTGAAATCTAGAAATATTATCGACAAAGTGAATTGAATTAGTGTGAGTAAATTTCTCTTTTCTACTATAGTCACAGTACTGGATTCATTACTGAGTAAGAAATCAGTGTTACTTGAACATCGAGATCAATATAATTGTAAATATTATAAATATGGAGTTAAGGCCATTTGAACCCCTGTATAAAAGGTAAGAAAAAGTCTTTGGCTTATAACAATGCGAATGATCACCTCATTATGTACGACTACATGAAAATTGTCAAAAATACTATTGACCTTAATCGGCCGATTATTACACAATATAATATCTTGTACACAGTAAGTGATAAGTCGTCTAAGTGAACGTATGAATCGATTTCCTAAGTTCTAATAATCTCAGACTAAATCTACACGACGATTTGCAAATGAGAGAAGGCGCAAAGTGTGGAAAAGAGACGTTTTACTTCTAGGTTGGTTTATGTACAGAAAATCGAAGATATTTATGGTATTCCAGATAGTCTTGAGCTTCTAAACGTTTGTCGAACCATACTGAACATAGCTGCATGATAGGTAATCATAAATAGGACACGTAACTCTTCCTTATCTAGATATTTTTGAGAAACGTCTGTACAACGCTGATTGGATAAAATGTTTCTCAGTGTTTTCAACGCCGTTCTGGAATACTTTTGATCTCCTGAAACATCTTTCTTTGGTGAGACTACAATTTATGGACGAACCAATCAGGTATAAGATAACAAGTCTCGGATTTTGGCGCGAAATTCATTCATCCATTTGACTAAATAAAGTCTTGGCATTATAACTGATGTCAGTTTGTGATGAAAACCCTAAATCAAATTCCTAACCCTAACCATCAACTACAAATCATAATTCTATTCCCCCATATCCTAGTTTATAATCTTCATTTTGTCCTAATTATTAGGTGGACACTCTCAAGGCCACTTTAGCGTCACTCAATGGTCGTTCATAAAATATGGTCTCACCCTTTCTTCTTCTTCTTCTACAAACTAAGACTTTATCTTAGGGTCGACTTACCATATCAGTAGATACATATCACCTTATAATCAAGTTTATTATACTACTGAAATGGTTAAAAGTAAGACTGAAAAAAAAGAACTTCATTTCAATAAAGTCACAATCATACAATTAATTTCACTATATAACAGTTAAATGTTTCATTCTGTTGTTTACTACAATATTATCTTCAATCAATGGCGGTAAACTATTCTTTTTGAAGTAGACAATCACTGTCAATCATTACATAATATAGAAATGGAATAAAAGAAAAAGAAGGTCTCCTCTTCATTTAAAGTAAACATTTTTTTTCTTTTATGTCTAGACAATGCTATTGTCTAGAATACATATTTGTTTACTATAAGGTCATATCAATGATATTTGACATCTTGTATAAACAATATTATTATATTTGGCAATAAGATATACACGTTTGAATCTAAATATTGAGTCATGAATTGGCTCATACTATCTGTCTAATTCAGGTTATTTCGTTTAGCTTCTCTGCACTTCATTCTCTCCTATTATCTGTTCTGATCAATGATTGTAGGAAATTCATTCTGGTATTTAACTTACTTTATTCCATTATTCACTAATGTGATTAAAGTCGATGATTATATACGAGAGTTGGCGGTATGTATATCTCGATGACAATCAGAAACGATCTAAGGGGATTGAGATATAGGACCTGTTGATAACATTAAAGGGCCTAACATCAGGTATATTATACGTTGTTATCATTCAGTTCGTCTGCAGCATTATCTTGAAATGAGACAAGCACTGCCTGCACCTAATGGGGAGGCTTAGTCGAGAAAAGCTGTCTAAACAGACCATCGTCGAATGTTCGTTGACCAATAACCTCTCTCATTTGTTGCTGAACCACTTTGCAGCCCAATGTTTTGGAAGGGTTCGTCTATTATTTGTCGACCGGCTAATGCTCCACACCTATGAATAGCGATTTTTAAAGTTTGTCAGTGTTGCATAACATCGCTAGTACACATACTGGATGTGGCGTATTTTTAAAATCACGCGGTAGTGCTTTCACCACCGAGAGGAATTGCACATGTGGTTCTGTCGCGCGTGCTCGTGGAAGCCAGCTTCTGTGCAGCGGAAGCAGACTTCTATATTGTCGGGATAGAATGGCATCAGCTGAAGGGTGAGAGGCTAAAGGGATTTAATCTTAAGTAACTTGGATGTCTGATCCATCTGATAAAGATATAATATACCAATACTACCACTACAGTGCACGCTACTTATCTGGACATATATAACTAGTGTATAACACCACTCAGTAGTGGGATGCATGACAGTAGAGGATTGAGAAGATCAAATTGAAGAGAACAGAAATGTGAAAAGAGGACAATTGTAATAACGATGAAATTTTATAAGAGACTATTTATGTAAGATCTGCAATTCATGTATTTCGCCCTAAATTATGAATTGATCTTCCTCACCTGAATTCTCGTTCACTACACTATCACTGTTACTAATACAATGCTACGACTTCTTCATCATATCAAATTCTGATTTAATAGTTGAGATCATGAGTCAATTGAAGCTAGACCACAATGGAAAACCTAGAAGCACTGGATGGCCGTTTCGACCTAGTATGGGACTTCACAGCAGTGCACATCCAAGACCCCACTCCAGAAATTCGAACCCACGACCTATCGGTCTCGCATGTGAATACTTAACCAACTAGACCACAGAGCCGGCAGGTATCCAACAGTTTTAATGTCCAACTTCAAGTAGTCCACGAAATTGAGCGACGCATCCACCATTGACATCAGTCAGTTACTCTCACAACAAACCCGGCTGAACTCCACCCATCGCTGCTCTAATTAAAAACATATCGTTTAGTGACGAAATAATTTATTGTGAGAAATATTTTGGGGATTATGACCTTGTTCATTCATTGTTCAATAGTTTCTGAAATTGAGATATAAAATATTTACAAATAAAAGTAATAGATTTCTAGGTTTAAATGATTGAGATCATGAATCAATTGAAGCTAGACCACCATGGAAAACATGGAATCATTGGACGACCGTTTCATCCTAGTATAGAACTCCTCAGTAGGGCGTACCCACGATCTCACCCCGCGAAGTTGGAACTCAGGACCTATCGGTCGCGATTTCGTGGATTGGCTGAAGTTAGACCTTAACATCGTTGAATACCGGCCGGCTCAGTTGTTAAGTGGTTAAGCATGCGCGCATGAGACCGATAGGTCCTAGATTCGAATAACGTGAGGCGGGATTATGGATAAACACTGCTGAGGAGCTCCGCAATAGAACGAAATGGCTGTGTAGTGTTTCCAGGTTTTCCGTGATGGTCTAGCTTTAACTGACTCATGAATTTAACTATTATATTAAATAATAATGTCATTCTATTCATTTGTTCAAATGAAACTTTAAATTCATCACATTTATTTACATAATGGCATTTGGAAATCTCATCGAGAATTATATATATATTGATAGAGTTTTATTTTCTAAGCTGGTTGGTTTGGTCGTTGGGGTTTCATGGTCATCATCAGTATTTCCACCTGATGTTTGTACTGATGTAGTTCAGAATAACGATGAAAGCTCCACGAACGAACCATCCAGCTCAGAGAACAAAACTCTATGAGAATCATCCACATTAGGTACCAATCTTCTCCATTCTTTCAAAAAAATATATGTATTATTTATTATATATTCAAAGGTGCTAAACGATAATTTCTTACAAAAGTTTGTACTTTTGAATTATTCAATTATGTTGAACGTTTATCAAATTTCTGTAGCATCACTTACAAACTGGGGATTGACTACTAATTTCTTCAAGAATTCTCCATAAAAGTTGATGATAAACTAAAAGTTTAGAAAAGAAATAAAACGTTTATGTTATAACTTGTGCCATATGTCCCTATCAATGTATCACTTAATCATACCGCCAATTAGAGAACAGTGATTTATCGACTGGATCAAATGACATATAAAACATGTACGAGTAGTCTAGCGTCCTTATCGGTCTTTCTTCCTGCCTGTTAGAGTCCAGAACACCAATCTCAGCCTCTGCAATATGAATCATACATTTCAAACATACTGGGTTTATATACAAGCCAAACAGACCACATCGTGCCATAAAATGTGAAACAACATTTGTACAAGATTTAGCCAAAAGTGGCTGTGAATGTGAGAGATAGTAATTGCTAGACAAGGTATAACTCAAGAATGGTAAGTTGTGTAATAACAATTCATAGATCAAAATAGAGCTTATGATAAGAGGAACATGAATATGAATAGTTTAGTCATTTAACAATTATACAATAAAAATATATGTATAGTATTAATCCAGAAATAGATTGCAACAGTTACCATTCATAATCCTCATCGGGATATAACAGTTTATGATTGAGATCATGAACCGATTGATGTAAGACCGCCGTTGGAAACTGGAAGCACTGGACGGCCGTTTCGTCCTATTGTGGGAATCCTCAGCAGTGAGCATCCACGATATGTATGATTATAGTATAAAAAAAGAGCCTATGAATTTAAGAGAAGTCAGTGATACTTATTAATATCATTTAACCCACTGAGCCGGCATCCAATGGTGTTAGTGTCTAACATCAACCAATCCACGAAATTGCGCGACCATCTTCCATTGTACTGAGTTAGATACCTGTCTCTACCCGACACGGATCAGATCCACTGATCATGGCTTCTCACTAGAACTCCGAGAATTACCTCACGAAGCTAGTCGGCCGTCCAGTGCTTCCAGTTTCCAACGGCGGTCTAACATCAATCGGTTCATAATCTCAATCAAAAACTTAATAATCTCCACAACCCCTATTCTGGTATATAACAGTTTAGTACACATAAATGAATAATTATTATTGACGTAGGATTAGTACTATTTATAGTGAAATAAATAATGTGTAAAAAATAGTGAATGCGAAGTGTAAGTCGATGTTCTAAGGATGGATGGATTGTTCAGTTGTGTAGAAAATTCAATTATGATATGGTCATTGTTGTTCGAGATGAGTTTATTAGCAACTTTCTTTTGTAAAAGGAAGTTTTTGAATTATCCTAAAAGAGTTGGATCACTTTGTTTAAATGACTTAATTTGTTATTAAATGTACTTGTTGATCTATATAGCTCCCAATTGCCTCGGTACGGCCGATATGGATATGGGGGATCCACATTGGGCAGTTGGTGCACACGGGCTCCAGGATTTTGATTGAGCAAATGGCATATGAATCACTTGTTGGTTACCGGCTACCATGAGACTGCATCTCTGAACATTGCTCTACTGCCTTGTGGATCACACCTTTAGGTCAAAGGCTCCGAGTGTGGCCCCCTAAGGAAATCACCTGCTTCGGTTTGAGCAACCGGGCAGTATCATAGGCCACACACAAATCAAGTGACTTATGTGGCGCATATGTATCCGGTGCCTTTATCTACCAATATTTCTGTGTTCAAATAAATAATAATAAATTACTTTTATGATACTCTATGTTGATTCTTATCGTTTCTTGATATCTAATCACCTGATTGATTAACTGTTTTCGTATAGATTGATAAATTATATGTAAATCTTTGCTTTCATTGACTACAGTTTATCATGAGTTGTCTGATTTGAGAAACATTTTCCAGTTGAATTCATGTTCGTAATTCCATGTGTACTTATTATTTATGACAGCGATTTCAAACGGTTTCATTCTACTATTACTCTATATATATCAGTACATGTATCGGTAGACTAATATGGTTAGACATTTTCAACTTGGTTGAATAATACCATAAAAGATGCTTTGATATTTCTTGTTATTTGATCTGATGAGATGAAATGGAATGATTTTGTTAAGTTGAGAGAAGTAACAATTCGGAATGAATCTCTTTTCTCTGATTGAGATCATGGGTCGATCAACCTAAGTTAGACCATTATTGAAAACCTGGTAGCACTGGACGTTTATTTCGTCTTAGTATAGGATTCCTCAGTAGTGCACATCTACGATCCCCCTTGGCCGGATCAATCAAAAACTTAACAATCTTCCCAACTTCATACTGAAATGAATTAGTCAAAGAATCTAAATTATATATGTACAAAGAAGAATAGTATTTTCCTTACATAGTTCTTTATTGAATGCTGTTAGATAATAGAATCGTTTTGAAATTAAATGTTCGATCACTTTGATATCTGAAATAACATAAATATAATTATAATAGCCTAAAATATCTAACAAATATCAGTTTATATCAAAGGGTTTTTGTGGTTGAGATCATAAGTCAATTGAAGCTAGACTATCATGGGAAACCTGAAAGCACTGGACTACCGTTTTGTCCTATTGTGGGACTCCTCAATAGTGCACACCCACAATGTCGCCTCGTGGGATTCGAATCCAGGACCTATCGGTCTCGCACGCGAGCGTTTAACCTCCAGAACACTGAGCTGGCTAGTATCCAACAGTGTTCATGTATAATTTCAACTAATCCACGAAGTTGAGCGACACATCCACCATTTACACCATTGAGTTACTATCTCACAACAGACCCGGTTGAACTTCACTGGTCACTGATTCTCACTAGAACTCCAGGAAATACTTCTTGAAGCCAGTCACTAGTGAGCATATGTTGATTCATTTCAGAAGGTGTTTTGTGGATATTGTAGTAATTTCAATGGTTGAGAGCATGAGTTAATTGAAGCTAGATCACCGTGGAAAACCTGTAAGCACTGAACGGTTTAAATGAAGAATTCTATTCCATACAATTATGTTCTTTCAAGGTATGTGCAATGGCACGCATATGTAAATTGACAAATGCAGTAAGAAGTACTGACAAAGAGGACCTGTTAAGTTTTTTTTGTCTGAGTGAGCAGTCCGTTTCACATAATGTCCTCAGTCTTGCTGATGGATAAGTTACGTTCAACGCGGACATTATCCTATGGTTAATTATACCAGTGATTTCATCTCTTTTGAAGCGTATATATAAGAAGCAGTTTTTCTTATCATCTGAATGTTATTTAACCTGTAAGTTGGTTTTGGCAAACGTCTTCATGAATTTCGCTAGATATGCATTTCCACATAGGGAATTTGCAATGAAAGCAAGTACTTCTTCAAAGCTTTCCTTCGAGAAAAGTTTACGAACGCCATCGCAATGTATTCGTACAAAACCCATTTTGTATCTAATGAAACAGAATCTGTTGTGATTAGATAAGCTCCATATTAGGTGGTTTTGCGTTAAATGTGTCTTTATGATGTGGGTGATTTTCTATGAACAATAAAATATACGAATGTAAATCATGTATTAGAATGTGTATACAAGTGGGAAACAGACATATTCATTGAGAAAATTTACCTCGTATATTGTTAGAAGTGGGTAACTGACAAGTCTCATTTCTGTAGTCATTCTCCAATTCTGGATAGGTGTGAGAATGAAAGTACAAATGTTACAGAATTGTTCAATCTATAAACAACAAGTCAACTATCATTCATTATCACTATTTGAACGAATAGAAACGACGTAGAAGCTACTAGGTGAACAGTCTAGAGGGACGCTTCTCATATAGAATCAATCACGTTACATACAACTCAAATAAGCCACCTATTATCAAAGGAAACATATGTGCCAAACACTCATTAGTAAGTATTCACACTCACTTGCATAAACTGACTGTTCTTCAGTCAAACACTTCTTCATTATATCAGAATTTCGAACAGGTATTCCTACAATTCAATAGTCAAATAAGAAGGTTTACATTCGGTAAGATTACAGAACCACAACTATGTAGCACAGAGAGTTCTTCATCACAGACATTCAACCACATTATAGAAACATTCACAATTAAATGGAGTGTTGATGTCAAGTATATTAAATGATGATTGTGTTCCCATACAAACTGCATTTATCATCAACACATTTCAAATATTGTGAAAATGTTGATGAAATGGCATGAATACCGTTTCAACTGTCAAACACGATCAGTACACTGGAGGAAATTACACATACCATGTATGTTTTCTTGTATTGTCATTTCATTGATTAACTCTAAACATTGAAGGACAAGAGAATGTAAAGTAGCAATGAAACACAATGAATGAGAGATAAACTCGAGTGATAAATCATGTTTCACTATTCTATCATTTATTTATTTGCTTATTTGTTCCGAAATATTTTATTCGTTAGCTCATTACATCATTCCGACGATTGATGTAAGAATTTGGCGACAATAATCGGAATACAATAATGTTGAGATTCTGATCACGAGACTTGATACGAGTCAATATCTGTATTTGTATTGGTATGAAACCACCAGTTTGACATGTGCCCATTCAACAAACTCTCTCTCTGTGTGTGTGTGTTTGTGTGTGCGATCACCTCATCTGTATGCATAATTGATGTGAGTTGGTCGGATGTTGAGTGTGTTCGTTTTGAACTAGTCAAATACTGTCGAACTCCATGCACACTGTTGCAATGTGTCATGTTACATGTTCCACAATTGAGTCTAGCTATAAATCCCATGTCTGTACCCTAAATATACCTCAAATTTTCATAATAATAATCAAATCATCAGATGCATAAATACTTCACACACATCATCGTCAACAACAACAACAACAATTTCCAGACGATCGAATTCATCAATTCCGAAGTGAAATACATTTGGTACACACTGACCTCCCATAAGTATCTTATGTTCGATAGATTGATAAAGTTTACTTCTGCACATCATATCTACAATCATCAGATAAATTTGTTTGATTAATTCATGTTTCAACATACATTGATCAATTGTTTGACTTTCAGTTGACAATTCCATATTGATTTTATCTGAAATGTGTACTAGAATTATATTTGTTATCTTTAAACAATAAATGATGAATGTTAATTTTGGTAACGGATTCTCACTAGAACTCGGAGATTGCCCTCAAGAAACTAGTTACCAGTGAGTACATTGTTATTATCAATATAAGGTGGTGAAGATTGTGAAGTTATTGATTGAGATTATTAACACGACTGATGTTAGACCACCATTGGAAACATTTAAGCACTGAACGGCCGTTTTGTTCTATTGTGGAATTTCTTAGCAGTGCAGAGCCACGATCACGCTAGCGGGATTCAAACCCAGGACCTTCAGTCTATTATCCCTATTTATAATCTTTAAATTTACGTTTTATGCTTAACATTTGAGCTTCATTTTCTCTGAAATGTTCAATTTCTTCTTTTATGTTCTCTGTAAATTAGGTAAAAGAGAATTGAGAATAGATAGTATATGAAACTAATATTATTCTTCACTTCTTAATAAATACATATTTCATAAACATAGTCATTTCTTCTTATAACTGTTTGG
Organism: Schistosoma guineensis; assembly: GCA_944470375.2. Lineage (NCBI taxonomy): Eukaryota > Metazoa > Platyhelminthes > Trematoda > Strigeidida > Schistosomatidae > Schistosoma > Schistosoma guineensis. Next base: position 17,149,496 of record OX103893.1, read on the forward strand.
ACCAAAACTACTAAAATTCAAGGAAAAACCATTCCAAGTACTTTTACGATAGCTAATATTGGAATGCAGTATGTGTGAATTGTCCTATTCAAGGATTTTTCAGCCGAACGTATATTCATTGTGACTGTGAGGTTTAGTAAAACGAGATCGAGTCAGTCAGGGAGCATTAGTTCCCTCAGGATTACAAGTACACCTTGCTGACGAGCACCAACCGGCATAAAATCTAGGTCCAGAGTTTCCTGTTGACTACATCCAACCACCATCTCATCTCAACATAGTGCACGCGATTTCGAGCCACCTAGACTGGTGGCCAAATTGCAACTTGGTTGATAAGATTCGATCTGCACTAAAAAGAACCTAACACGCATGACGTCGATCACCACATAGTGATCAACAAATTGTAAATACATCTCAGTCCTACAGAAGGTCGATCGTTGTCCGAATTGATCAGTGGTAATGTCTCTAACTATGAAGTTGGGTGATACAGGATCGAATCCGTATATTCATTTTTGTGTTAATTCTCACTCTGAAACTCGAGTCCGTCTACCATTTGATTCAATATGATCAAATAATTGTGATGAATTCCGTGAAGTCATAAAAACATAAATGTCAACAGTTTTTTTTATCAAATCCATAATATAAAGATAAAACATTTGAAAGGGAATTTTAATTCTTTAAACTAAGGCATACGTTCTGAATTTTGGAAGTTGAACTCAATATCATCTTTTTTCATTATCAATTTTTCGTCTGTAAAAAAATGAAACAATCATTCAGTCAAAATGTAGATCCTTCACTGTTTTATACATAAAAATAGTATCTGATCGGGTTCTGGGTTGAAGTCTCGCAAGGCGAGATTGCGAGTGCACACTGCTCAGGAGTCCCATACTAGGATGAAACGGACTTCCAGTGCTTCCAGGTTTTCCTTGGTGGTCCAGCTTCAATTGATTCATGGATTTATTCCAACGAGTGATGTTTAATTTAATACAAATTAGAAAAAATACAAACAAATAGTCAGTTTTTTTCTGAGAAGAGATGGATAATGACTGGCAGTATAATCCAAGACGTGCGTTTCGTCCTGTTTTGGGCTCGTCAATTGGATGTACTTGCACCTCAGTGTTAATGTTCACTGCGGGACTCAAACCTAGCACTGCTTACTTTAAACACTATAGCGTTGTCTACATAGCTTCTTTGTCCTGATAACCACTAGCTTGTGAAATTGTGTGAAGTTTGAGTTCATTTTCGTATTGGTTGTTTGAATCTTTCCGTATATGTTTAAGATTATCACTTACTTATTGGGATATATGCATCTTATGCAGATTGCCTTGATATTGTCTTAAATCACTAGCATTGTAAGCAGAGATGGATGATTGATAGCAGTGTAGCACAGGAAACGCGTTTCATACTAGCTGAGACACCTTTGCATAAGTCAGTGACTAACGGAACACAGTGGCTTAGTGGATAATGCAATGGCGTTTGAAGTGAGTGGTACTGTGTTCGAGTTCCAGGGTATACATCAACTGTGGAATTCTGATATTTTGGCTTATGAGTTCTAGATAGGAGAAAACGCATGTCCTGGACTACATTTCTAGCCAATATCTATCTATGCTTATAATACTTGTAGCTTAAGTTAATACGAATCAGTCTGCATAAGATGCACATATGCCAACATGAGACTGATCAATTGCAGTCCTAAACATTAATGGGAAGACATAAGCAACTATAACAAAAATGAATACAACCAGTTTCTTATGTTGACTTACATTTTGATAAACGTTTAGTAATTTCATTGGCAATGTTTAATTGAAATTCATATGTAACTGAAATGACAAATTAGAACAATAATTGGATATGTACTACTGATAAAATAATCACCATTAGTGTTAATTAAGTAGTTAATTTCGATTTATCCGAAAATTAAATCACTTGTTATATACACTGTACACAGTATGAATATAGTTGAATAGGAACTATTGTAGTGTATGCTACTGATGTTGACAGTGATATAAGTAGTATGTGTATCATTGATCGAAAGTGAAATGTCTGGTGGTAGTAGAAGGTTAAGATCTAAGGAAACAGAACGACAACAAACAGTGATTGATGTGGAAACGAAATAAAAAAATCAAGTCTGAGACGATTGATAGACGTTTTGCAAATGAAGTATTCACTGTATGGTTCTTAGATTTTATGAAGATGTTCTGTGATGTTGTATTCAAATACATTCGATTGTCTCCATTTATGTACTCATTCAATACAGTATTTATTCATCTGAAAATGTTATTCTTTGGAAAATCTGAACAAAAAAAATTCTACTTACATAATCTATAATTGTAATCTCGAAGATGGCGATATTGTTTCGAAATCATGGTACGTAATGGACGGACAACTATAAAACATAAAGTTCACACTGTTTAAACCAGGAAATGAATATTGCTTTTATGATACATGAAACATGATCTATCTCTCTTAATATTGATTAATTAGTTGATAGGGACTATATTACTTTGAATCAAATATTCGAATAAAGCGGTCTACTTGAATATCTGGGCTATGTGTTCCTGTCAACTAGATATTTCAACAGGTTATCTGTTTTCTTATTTGTTTAAACTCATCAATATACCTATTAATCGCATAACGTATTCAAGTGCATTTGTGAAAAGTTTACAACATTTCAATGTACAAGTTACGATAATGTACAATCGGAGACATCGTGGTTACTGGTAGACAATATGCATATAGTTGAATTCATGAGTCAATTGAAGCTAGATTACCATAGAAAACCTGGGAGCACTGAATGGCCGTTTAATCTTAGTGGACGGTAGCGGAACTTCGTGGATTGGTTGAAGTTAGACATTGAGACCGTTGGGTAACGGCCGACTCAGTTGTCTAGTGGTTAAGCGTTCTCGCGCGAGACTGATCTGGACTCAAATCTCGCGAGGTGGGATCGTGGATGCGCACTGCTGAAGAGTCCCATACTAGGATGAAACGGCCGTACAGTGCTTCCAGGTTTCCCATGGTGGTCTAGCTTCAATTGACTCATGAATTCGAATATATTTATAATATTTTATTCAATCTATTCAACTTATTTATATTCATTATATACTATACTAATATATCTTCAAAATAGCTTCCAACTGAATTCTTTCATGAAAGTAATTCAAACTGATTATATGTTTATGATCTTAAGTATTAATAGGCTCGTAAGCAATTGATGAGATACAAATGAAATAAGACAGAGTGAATTCATAATATTCTGTTATAGTCATTGTTAATGAATTAAATTCAATATAAAACGTCATCTATTAACTTTAATTTATCTCAAATACATAATTAAATATTGTGGTGATCGACTGGATCATGAAGAAGTAAACATCTGGTTGGAAGCATGAGATGCAGTGAACAGATACGATACAGCTCGAAGATCTAGATTTCACACACAACAACAAATGAAGGAGAAGACGATCAGTGTGGCAGCAGCAACCTCAGCAGCAGTAGGACTCTACATACACAAAACGAAAAGCAAGATTCTCTGATACAATACATTATGCAGCAATCAAACAACACTTGATGGAGAAGCTTCGGAACATGTAAAATCCTTCACATATCTGGGCAGGATGATTGGTGAACACGGTGGATCTGATGCAGATGTGAACGCACGGATTGGCAAAGTAACAGCATCATATCACCCATCGAAGTACATCTGGAACTCAAAACAATTGTCAACCAAAGACAGTTGTACTGTATGAGGAGGAAAATTGGAGAACTACGAAATCCATCATCTAGAAGATACAAGTTTTTGGTGACAGTTGTCTACACGAGATACTTCGGATCGGTTGGTCAGCCACTATCCGCAACAACCTAGTGTGAGAGAGAAGAAACCAGATTGCAGTTGAGGAAGAAGTGAGAAAGAAGAAGAAGAAGAAGCGTTGTAAGTGGGTAGGACACACATTGAGGAACGCGACGAACTGCATCGCAAGGTAAGCCGTCACTTGGAATCTTGAAGTCCAAAGGAGAACAGGAAGATCAACTAACACATTATGCCGAGAAATGGAAACAGACATTGGAAGAATGAAGAACAATTGGATAGAACTAGAAAGGAAGGCGCAGGTGAGAGTGATCTGGAGAATGCTGGTCGGCGGCATATGCTCTATTAAGAGTAATAGGCGTAAATAAGTTAGTAAGTAAGTAATATGGTATTATAAAATGTGGATTATTCAAGTTTACCTTTCCTAGAATATGTACTATGTCCAATGCATGCATCCTTCGCATATTTAGAACGTATTTCTATTAAGAAGTGGAAAAAATGTTCATTGAAAAGTTAGTATAGATTTAGTTTTATTTTTATAGAACTAAGTTTAGATAATTCTGTTCATTATTTAGTCTATTGTTATTAATTAAATAAGATGAAATGATGATTCATGAACGAACCAATCAGATTTAAGATAACAGGTCTTGAATTTTTGGCGCGAAATTCATTTATCTATTTGGTAAAATAAAGTTTTGACATTTTAGCTGATGACAATTCGTGATGAAAGCCATGAACCTAATTCCTAACCTTAACTATCAACTGTAGATCATAATTCGAATTTCTTACACTGGTTTATAACCTTCACTTCAATATATCTCTCTAATATCTGTCAAATGTTTATCAGTTATCTAATCAAGATCATTCACAATCGATTGATCACTGAGTGGTGAACAATGTCATGTGTGTAAAGTCTTTCTTAGTTCAGATCGAATGCTGTCGACCAAGTTTCAATTTGGCCACCAGTCTAGGTGACTCAACACTGTGTGCACTATGTTGAGATAAGATAGTGGTTGTAGGTAGTCAAAAGAAAACTCTGAACCTGGGTTTCATGCTACTTGGTACTCGTCAGCAAGGTGTGCCTGTAATCTTGAGGGAACTGGTACTACCCTGACGGATTCTATCCCGTATCACCCAGCTTCACAGTCAGAGACGTTACCACTGGGCTATATGCTGGCCACAACCCACTTCCTGTAGGACTGAGATGTAATCACAATTGATTGATCGCTGGGTGGTGATCTGTGTCATGTGTATCAGTTTGGTCGCGGTTGGATAAGAAAGATGTTACTCAATGGAATGATATTGTCTAGTTCAGTATTTATTTGAACACACTATAGATGATACTATAAGGAAATAATTTCTATATTTTCCATAAATATCATAGGGGGAGAACAAGGTCGTTGAAGTCTGTCATTATCAAACACATTACATGAAATAAAATTTGTGGTTGGATACATAGATTGTGTTAATAGTGACATTGTAGGTGTAACAGAATATCATTTAGATTGATTAATTAGAAACTATGCATAGATCAAATCACGCACTACGGATCATTGTTGAGCAACCAATTGAATGGAACTCATAAATATACATCAACTTCATTGATTATGAGAAAGCAATTGACAGTGTGGATAGGAGAACCATATGGAACCTTCTTCGACACTATGGTGTACCTGAGAAGATTATCAACCTTATCCGGAGTCAGACAAGGCTGTCTACTCTCTCCCTTCCTCTTTCTTCTGGTGGTCGACTGGATTATGAAGACCTCGACATCTGAGAGAAAACACAGCATACAATGGACAGCTCAGAATCCATTAGGCGATTTGGACTTTGCGGATGACCTAGCCCTCCTATCGCATACACACGAACGAATGCAGATAAAGACAGCCAGTGTAGCAGCAGTTTGTGCACCAGTAGGCCTCAAGATGCAAAAAGGGAAAACCAAGGTCCTCAAATATAGCACGGAAACCAGCAGTCCAATCACACTTAATGGCGAAACTCTGGAAGATGTAGAATCCTTCACATATCTCGGATGCATCATCGATGAACAAGGAGGTTCAGATGCAGACGTAAAGGGGAGAAATGGTAAATGAATGGCCGCATTCTTACAGTTGAAGAAGATATGCAACTCAAAACAACTTTCAACCAATATCAAAGTGAAAATCTTCAATACGAACGTCAAGACAGTTCTACTGTACGGAGCTGAAACTTCGAGAACTTCAACAACCATCATCAAGAAGGTACAAGTATTTATAAATAGCTGTCTACGTAAGATACTCAACATCCATTGGCCGGATACCATCAGCAACAGCCTTTTGTGGGAGAGAACAAACCAGCTTCCAGTTGGAGAAGAAATTAGGAAAAGACGTTAGAAGTGGATATGAAATACATTACGGGTGGAGAGTTCTGATGTGCGGTCTATTCTTTCTTGTGAGGAGTAACAGGCGTATGTAATTAATCAGAAAGCATCAATATCTTTGTATTCAAACTGAAAAACTATTTGAACAATGATTTAACATCCAGCTGAAGAGTTCAAACTAGAACAAAACAAATGTTCTGGATTGTACTACTAGCCAACATTCATCGTTGCTTAGAATGTTTTTTTCATTATATTTAATTACAATTACATATTTCATACAATATGAATCTACTTCAAAATCACAAGTTGTTAGTAGTAAATTTCAGTATTATATTACATAAGTATAAAAATAAATTTACGTTTATATATTGACTGTTGTTCATTGTAACAGTCGATTAATTTCGAACTTTCCGGTATTATTACTCCTATGAAATATTATTAAAATAATATGAATTTCAAATGAGAATGTAATGTGTACATCAAATTGTTGAAGTCATCCAGAAAATTGCTTGTTAAAGACAAGCAAACATCAGGAAATACTAAGAAGCATTTCATTCAATCAGTGTTCACTTGAAGTCTTAGCCAAAAATATCAAGGAAGCGAAATGTCACATACAGAGGCTTTGATTGGTTGACTGCTACACTGCTACAATGTTTAGTAGCATTCCAGAATCTTTTAGCAACCCAAAGACATTTAAAATATTATAAAAATCCTGTATTTTCTGTATTAAAATGAATCATGGAGTAAACTACTTCTCGCATACTTTGAGTCTTCTCTCTCGTGTTCAAGTCGCTGTCTAATTCTAGCTTGGGGGTTACAGAATAGCTTAAGAGACGAATATAGCGTTCAATCTGCAAGACTTATCACAAACATTAATTGATCAATTACTCAGAATAATGAATCATTAACAAAACAAGATGATGATAAACTGATGAATGAAATATCATGTGAAAGGAACTTATGATATCCACCTTGTAATTATTTTCACTCCGCCAGGTGCCTCTTTGGGGCTATTGCCAGTCCCAAGCTCAGATAAAGGAGGAGGATTGGGTATGGAGTTAGTGATCTCATCTCGTTAGAAAACTAACTTGCTGAGAACAAAAACATCACCCAGAAATTGTAAATGTTCTATTGAAATGGTCAATATTGTTAATGTAAATTATGTAATACTAACTAATGATTACCATATTCATTTACACCATTTTCTATAGTCTTGATTATTTCTACAAAGATGTTAAATAAGAAGCGATTACATTTAAAGCTTACCAAAGTATGTATATATATATATATTTGATTTATCAGTATTACGAACAGAACGTTTGCCTAATTAAAACTGCAACTGATCAGTCACTTATTGGCATATATTGTATCATATGCGGATTACTTCGTTATTATCTGAAATAACAAGCATAGATGGATAGTGGCTAGGATGAGGATTTTGCCCTATTCGAGATTCATCAACTGAATATACTTTCACCTCAGAGTTCATATTCAGTCCGGAGTTTAAATTCACCAAACTTAAGAATAATTTGACAATCTCATATAAACAAGATTCATTGAATATACCTGAAGAGTTCCAAACAATTATAATGCATAATATAAAGACAATTATCAGTATGGAGTTGTGTAGATTATTAAATGTTTGATTGAGATCATGAACACGATCGATATTAGACCACCATTGAAAACAAAGAATCACTGAACGGCTGTTTCGTCTAATTGTGGAACTCCTCAGCAGTACTCAGTGAGCCCGCCGGGATTCGAACTCAGGGCTTTTGGTCTAACATGTGGACTCTTAACCTTTATTGTATGTAGACAACATGACATACAAACAAAATATAACTATTCAAGTTTATATAATAATTATCAATATAGGATTGTGGAGATTGTTAAGTTTATCGATTGAGATCATGAATCGATCCATGTTAAATCATCATTGATAACTTGAAAGCGCTGGATGACTGTTTCATTCTAGGATGGAACATTTCAATATCGTTAAACAAGATGACTTTGATTGATTACAAAAAAAACAAAAAATAAATAAGTAAATGAAAAAATTGGCACAATAGTTTGTTTAAACTACTTGTCATTAATGAAGCACCAAAAAATGCTTCCGCTTTTATTCTACAACATTCTATATCTAAAATAATTCGTTTGAATTTGTCATAATAAGTTTGTTTGTTTACATACAGTTATTAATTGATTTGTTATTACCAGATATTCCTTTATTGAATTGATCTACAATAGAATAGATACAAACAATTAATGTAGTGCAAAACTTTATAAAATGTATACTGATTTATAAGTAAAGATGGATAATGGCTATTAGTAGTAGAATCTAAGTCGCTTGTCACTTCGTCCTGTTAAGGATGGCGTTTGAAACGAACGGTCAGTCAGTCAGTTAGCGAATACGGAGAACTTTGTACGTACAAACATCAGTTCAAGTTGGCATATCACATTAGCACAGAGATGCAGTTGTCGATTCAAATCCCGTAGTAGTAAAGGTAGTAAGAGTATAAGCAGTAATCGGATAGATTAGGGTTTGAAGATGTTATTCAAAGAGTACAAAACAGTGAAATAAATTTGGAGAAGGAAAAAAAAGAAAGGGACACGGAGGTTTCAGAAGATTATAAATGGCGAGAACACAGAGTCGATGCACCTGTGCCATTGCAAACGATTTTGAGCTATGTCATTCAAGGTCTCTAACCATCGGTTGCTATCATCTCGCGGATCCCAACCAAGTATTCTACACCTACCAACATGACTCAGTCCACTTGTCAGTGACTTGATGGATTTGTGCCACGTTTTTGGTCTGGCCGTTTCGATCTCAAAAAAGATAAAACGCTCTTCCTGAACTTCACTGCTAGCCACTGCTATCCATCTTTGCTTATAATGCTTGCGAAGTAAGACAATATCGAAGCAATACGCACAGTATCCACATATGCCAACAAAAGAAACTGATTAATTACAGTCCTAAACATCAATGGGATGATTCAAGTAAAACAATACCAAGTAAATTTCGGCATTCTTATTTAGTTAGAAAATTAAAAGAAATTTATGGATTTATAAGAACTTTCATCTTAATTGTGATTGAATAGTTTCACAGTATTTGGGCGCCGAATCGATGCAAGACATTAAAGAGGAAGAATGTACTTGTAAAATCTCAAGCGAATGAATTTGAATTAGATTCAACGTTTCGTCTGGTAATCTAGTTCAAGGTTTTCAATGAAATATTGCCAGGCGAAACGTTGGATTTACTTCAAACTCATTCACTTGAGATTTTACAAGTACATTCTTCCTCTTTAAATACATGAATTATCTGAGAACAATACAATTTGTCTGAATCATACAGTTATTCTAGTCAGTATAGGGGTTGTGGAGATTATTAGGTTTTTGATTGAGATCATGAACCGATTGATGTTAGACTACCGTTGGAAACCTAGACGCAATGGAAGGTCGGTTTGGTGATTTCGTGGATTGGTTGATGTTTGACACTAACACCATTGGATACAGGTCTAATGATTCAGTAGATTAAGCATTTGCGCGCGAGACTAAATGCCCTAGGTCTAAATCCTGCAAGCGGGATCGTGGATGCGCACTGCTGAGGATTCGCACAGTAGGACGAAACGGCTGTCCAGTTATCCTGGTAATTCAATAATCAGTATTAATGATGATGCAATACTAATCTAGATCACATTATTCATTTATGTGAACTGTTCAACTCATTGAATGGGACAACATGTTCAGTATTTAAACTATGATATTTTAAGAACCGATCTTAACACAGAATTCTTAACTTTAACAACTTCCAGCAAAGAAAATTCATAACCTTCATTATGATTAATTGTGTATTGTAAAATACAAAGTATAAATTCCAATACTCATACAATACTGTACACTTATTCACAGTTAGTCTTCGTATTCACAATAAACTTACGTTGCCAATCATCACATCTTAAATTACATATCAACATGGATCAAGCTTTTACTCGAACGTTGATCCATGAGTAGATATCAATTAAAGCTAATCATCTTCTTTAAAATACTATATCAAATAAAATTCACATCAATTGATGCAATCCAAACTACGGTTTGGATGTTGAAGAATAGCCTTCCAGGGACTTTAGACACGCGCCCTTTCCCGTCGAAATCAGAACAAGTAATCGGGTTCTTGATAAATCATATCATTTGGAGGAACCCCTGCAAACTGGGCGGCACAATCAAGGACCACTCTAAGTTCTTCTGGTTTTTTCATGTTTAATACTGCACGATGAGGTAAGTACCATCGAGGGCGACAATAAGACTGCAGATATATTTCAAAGACCCTCTCCGCATAAGTCTTAGTAAAATCACTTTCAGTACTTTTGATATACTTGATGTGCAGACTGACATCCTTCGACAACATACCCTTCAAACTTTGTAATCTACGGTTTGCTACTTCATAATTATCCACTTTCATATCTGGATTCTTTTTCCAAGGTATAGAAACTACAAAATGACCGTTGCCGAAGCGCGTGCCACCTTCCACAATGTTTATAGCCACCTTGTCGTCTACTGATAATGATTTATCACTTGAATAAGCATCTGAAAACTCTACGTCATAAGGCTTACGTATTTCGTTCTCTACTGTCTGTATCTTACTGGTATGATTAACAACTCTTTTCCTATATTCCGGGCATGATGGCTTATCATTTACGACGTTGCTTGTCGAGTCAGTGTGCAGCAGAGCGTGATGTCTCCTCTCGCAACTGTCAACCTTACAGAGCCTTGTCATCTTACATTCATTAACCTTATGTCCTTGTCTAAGACAGACGAAATAGATACCCTTGCCTTTAGCGTGAGACCATCGGTCTTGAACTGTAAGCGCTAAGAATTGTGGACATTTATCAATGGCATGGTCGTAGGAACACATACTGCATTTATTTTTCATTGTTGAACTATTCCCTTGCTCTGATTGCACGTGACAGTTCGTCTTTACGTTATGTCCTTTTATAGAACGGTTTACCAACCGTCCAAATCTACTACAAGCCAATCTTGCACGCGATGCGATAAACTGAGTGAGCTCGTCGAAGGTCGGTTCCCTGTTATCTTCAATCAATTTATCCACCCAGTCCACCCACTGGGCTTGCATAGGTTGAGGCAAGAGTCTCACTATTCTTTCCAAGGTAACTAAGGAATTTAGATCAGAAGTATAATTCATCTGCTCCAAGACCATGGCACAGTTTTCCATCTTAATAGCCAAATTTGATAGTTGGTCCCCGTCAATATACTCAAAATTCACAGCACTGAATAAGTCCTCTAGTGTTTCTCGAGCAATTACGTGAGACTGTCCGAAAAAACGTTTTAAAATCTCCCTTGCTCTTTTATAGCCAGAGGATGCCTCCATCATGACGCAACCTTCAATAGCTGTTTTAGCCTTGCCCTTACAGTAGTGTATCAAATAGAGCAAGCGCTGGCTATCATCCGTGACTCTTGATGCTACATACGTCTCGAATTGCTTTATAAACTTCCAATAACTTCTTGGCTCTCCATCGAAATAACTCAGTTCAACCTTTGGTAGCTCTGGGCCAAAAACATGGACTCTTGGCAACATGCTCTTTCCTAGTAATTCAGACCTTTGCTCCTCCTTTAAACTAAGATTTTTTACATCATCTGACATCGAATTAAGACTCGAATAACTGCCATGATAATTAACCCTATTTAAGTCTGAACCATGACCCTTAAGGACGTCAAAAGGCACTTGCTTGACAATAGGGGATTCTTCGTTAACATCGACGAACTTTGAGCCTGATCTCCTTCGACGATTAACTGGCATTATAAGCGACACGACCAATTATTTCCAGAAAATCCGTGAACGATTACCAAAGGATTTCGGCCAAGAACACATCTACACAACTTCAAACTCTGTGTATAAAGTACCAATGTCTCATTCGAAACACTCTCTCTATACGAATTACTATGATGTAAACTATTCGATATTGTGGAACGATTTATGGCCATATGTATGTGTGAAATGTGGTCACTATCATTAGTTGTTTGCTCAATTGATATTTGTCTCTTTACTGAAATCTATTTGAAAATGCTTACACATCTGATTTGATTGGATTGTACTAGATTTGTGCAGCTAAATAGACATTGAATATTTGATAATTGTTTGTATCGAACACAATAATGAAACTGCTTATCTCGACGATACTTAGGTATACTTGCGTCTTCCATAATAGATTTCATGAATCTCGACAATAATGTTATCATTCTTTAAATCATGAAATAGATTAGCACTTGTATAAATGCAAATCTATCACAGTGAATTATGTTCTCTCAATTGATACACTACTTTTGCATTTAGTCATTTACTTATTTGTGACACGTTTCCATTACATCAAGAATTGACAGTAGATATGAATAGGATGAATAGTAAATGGGAACAATTTCCCAAGACAAAGTTAGAAAGAGAATAGTAGTAAGCGGCATATGCTCCTCCATGTGGGATAACAGGCGTACACTAAGTAATTAAGATTTGTATGTTAGTATAGTATACCGAAGTGATGATAATATAATAATAAATGTCATTGTATATATATGTGTACATATATTTAAAAGGAGAGATTTGAATTACTTTGTAATGTCTCAATTTCATCTAAAGCGTCTATTGCATATTTCACATCCTGTTTAGTTTGATCTAAAAGAAACAATATGATATAAAGAAATATGTATTCATGATTCTAAATACTTCTACATACTTGAAGAACTCTTCAGGTCGGTAGTGATCACTTGTTTAACATAGAGGGTTATCTTATAAGATCATTTATTATAAATATTGCATTTGCTAGTTGTTATTACTGTAGTCTAATTATCATCTTAACGTAACTGATAATCCATGATTGATTCAAATTGTACAAGGTATAATTCACTTCATGTCACCTGGTTTAGTTATTCCAGTGTTATTTCATTCGGACAGTAATGAAAATTGAATAGTTATGACAATGACCAACTACTACTACTACTACTACTACTACTACTACTACTACTACTACTACTACTACTACTACTACTACTACTACTACTACTACTACTACTACTACTACTACTACTTAATAATCAGTTCATTTGTATCTTAGACTTTCAAAATGTTAAAGTTTTATTAACTCAATACTAAACTGTATTCATTGAATTTATTCGGTATTAATATTATTAATATTGAGGTGAACGGTACAGTGTTCAAGTCTCGTAGTGAACATCACCTCTAGGACGCAAGTATATTCAGCGGACAAGTTCTTAATAAGACGAAATATACGTCTTGGATTCCATTTCTAGGCATCATTCATATTTTTTAGTATTCATTAAAATTAATAAAATAATTAGTTAACAATGATTATACTTTCAATATAAGTAATTCCATCTGAATTTGTTCATATCAAACGAAATAAACGTACTTCTAGTTTGTTCAATTGAATATTCAATGGATAATTTCTTGAATCTCAAATGTTCAACTGAAAGTCAATAGAATTAGATGCGCTTAATAATATCGTTAACGATTATTATCAAAATGGGTTTTGTGGAGATTTTTTAGAAATTTCACTTGTTGAAATAATGATTCAATTGAAGGTAGATTGGTTGAAGTTAGACATTAACATCGTTGGATGCCAGCTCAGTGATCTGGTTGGTTAAGCGCCTGGTGCGAGACTGATATGTCCTGGGTTCGAGTCCCACGGGGTGCGGGATCGTGGATGAGCACTGCTGAGGAGTCCCATACTAGGACGAAATCGCCATCCAGTGCTCCCAGGTTTTCCATGGTGGTCTAGCTTCAATTAACTCATGATTTCAACAAGTTAATGATTATGTTGAGCTCTTGCTTATATCGAGTATAAATAAAGATAATATATATGATATGAATAATATTTTGATAATTAGTAAATATCAGTATGGGGATGTGGAGATTTAAACGACCCATGAATTCACTCATGAAATCACCAAAAAAACTCGCCTTCTGATAATATAGTTCTCTTTTTTTAAATAGTTGAGATCATGAGTCAATTGAAACTAGACCATTATAGAAAACCTGGAAGATCTAGACGTCTGTTTTGTCCTATTGTGGGACTCTTCAACAGTGGCTATCGAATACTTCCAAAGTTTTCCATGATAATCTACTTTAAACTGACTCATGAATTCAACGATCAAGTTAATAGAATAGTGATACGTTTATGATTGATAAACTACATTCATCATTATAATATGGTGTAAACAATATGAATATAGACAATTAGTAAGTACATTTGAATAGTTAACTATAAACGAATAATAATACATACCATCTTGGATGGATAAATTAATTAACGAAAAAGTAATGAAACTGACAATAAACAGTAATGTACGATACATTGTTGTTGTCGAAACTTTTTGTTTTCTATTCTTATGATTATTCTGTATTTATAACCTTAAAAGATCATATCGATGTGTTGCTATGGCACCATTCTATGTGTCATTGATTGGTCAACTGCCGGAAGAAAAAAACAAAGAGACAAACATTTGAATACTTCATCACAAAACTGAGTAATATTCGTTCATACAAAAAACAAACAAACAAACAAACAAACAGTCTATTGTGGCCGGCGATCTGACTTCAATTTTATTATATTATAATGATAATGTATAAGATTTTCCGCCTTTTGTCCTACATATTTATCAACTTTATTCATATTACTGAATAATAGAATAAAATATGAGTAAAATCTTGCCATATAAATATTTCATAAACTCATAACTGTAGACAGACAACAAAAGCAACTATGCGACGAAAATGTGGTTGCCAACTCGATTTCATAAGGTGACTAATTTGAACAAAATAGAAAAAGAAGCTGAACATATATGATGAATGGAATAAGTGATAAAAGTATATGCACAAATGTATATGTTTATATAAAAGTAGTCAAGTTAAGGTTGCTTACTCTCACCCTTTCTCTTTGTCCTGGTAATCGACTGAATCATGAAGAGGTCAACATCTGGTTGGAAGCATGGGATACAGTGGACAGATACGATACAGCTCGAAGATCTAGATTTCACAAATGATCTGATTCTTCTATAGCACACACAACAACAAATGAAGGAGAAGACGATCAGTGTGGCAGCAGCAACCTCAGCAGCAGTAGGACTCTACATACACAAAACGAAAAGCAAGATTCTCTGATACAATACATTATGCAGCAATCAAACCACACTTGATGGAAAAGCTTCGGAACATGTAAAATCCTTCACATATCTGGGCAGCATGATTGGTGAACACGGTGGATCTGATGCAGATGTGAACGCACGGATTGGCAAAGTAAGAGCATCATATCACCCATAGAAGTACATCTGGAACTCAAAACAATTGTCAACCATCACCAAAGTTAGAATTTTCAATACAAATGTCACGATAGTTGTGCCGTATCAGGAGGAAAATTGGAGAACTACGAAATCCATCATCTAGAAGATACAAGTGTTTGGTGACAGTTGTCTACACGAGGTACTTCGGATCGGTTGGTCAGCCACTATCCGCAACAACCTAGTGTGAGAGAGAAGAAACCAGATTGCAGTTGAGGAAGAAGTGAGAAAGAAGAAGAAGAAGAAGCGTTGTAAGTGGATAGGACACACATTGAGGAAAGCGACGAACTGCATTGCAAGGCAAGCCGTCACTTGGAATCCTGAAGGTCAAAGGAGAATAGGAAGATCAACTAACACATTATGCCGAGAAATGGAAACAGACATTGGAAGAATGAAGAACAATTGGATAGAACTGGAAAGGAAGGCGCAGGTGAAAGTGATCTGGAGAATGCTGATAGGTGGCCAATCTGTAAGTAAGTCAATTTTCTTCTTCTTTGAGTAGATCTTATAACGCTTGAAAACAATTGCTGAGAGTTATCTTAAATTCTTTGAGTTTGACAGTATTTGAATGAAGGCTGTATTGAACCTTTGTAATGCTGTCTCCACAGCTGTCCGGTGCTTCTTTCATCTTGGCAGTTTCATCTTGGCGACCACCAGTTGGTGCTGATCTGAAGCTACATCAGCTCCTCTCTTGTTTCTCATATCCTCCATTGACCTTCTGAATGTCTTAGTGATGCAAATATGATCGGTCTAGTTCTCTGTATTGTGATCTGGTGTGACTCATATAGCTTTATGCATGCGTTTGTGTGGGATTATTGTGCTGCCTATAATCATTTGCTTGAATGCATATAAATTTGAAAATCTCTCGTCGTTCTCATTCCTTTTACCTAGTCCATGCCGTCCCCTGATATCTTCATACCCGGTGTTGTCCATTCCGACTTTTGCGCTTAGGTCTCCTATCAGGGTGGTCAGGTCATCTAATGAGCACTTCACTACGATCAATTACAGCCTCTCATAGAACTGATTTTTATCCTCGTCATTGCTATCATTGATAGGTGCATAACACTGGATAACATTTAATGTGATTCGCTCCTTCTTTGTTTTGAAAGATACTTTGATGATCCTGGATCCATGAGATTCCCACCCAATAAGTATATTTCTTGCTTTTTTGGACAGCATCAGAGCAACTCCCTGAATGTGTGTACAACAATATCTTTCCCAAATCTAGCCTTTTCTGTCCAGCTTGAGTCTAATGAGTTTCACCGATTTCGAGCACCGTCAAGTAGTTTACTCGGTCTCTCGAATTGTCCGAACATTCCATGTACCTATAAAAATTGTTGCTCTGGTTGTTAGACGGGGCATCGGCCTCATGACTTCCAAAGGATCTCAGCTTACATTATGTGGCGTCATAGCTGCTATGAAAGAAGATCCTTCAATTCAGAGGCCAGGGTTTAAATGATTTAATTTATTTATTTTGGTTAACGTATTTTTAGCAATGTTGTTTTCTAAGGGATGGTATTACTGACTACATGCCCAACCCTTCTCCATCACCAGGTCCTGGGACCGGTAGTAATCTTAGAAGAGCTTCAGGTGGAGTTTAGCCAGTTCATAATCATGATCATATGAATCATGTTTTAAATTGTCATTGACATTTACTTCTTTCATGTAGTCAATGAATTCGAAAGTTTCATGTGGAGAACGGATACGAATACGTGTTCTTACAGATTCCCAGGGATCTGCCAGCCTCTATGCTATATAGTGGTAGGTAGATTCGGATATATCTTGAATTAGTTGACGAGTTAATTCAGGTTGGTTCACTTTAAGCAAACTACACAGTCGTGGACTTGTTGATCCGGTTAGTTTAATGCGCTCGTAGATTTCTTGCATATTTTATTTAAAATAATTGAAGAGCATTATCTGGTTAGGGTGAACAGAGTCGGAAACCCCTCATCAAGAAGCTTTTTAATCAAACATAGGTCATTCGATCAGAACACACTCATTACATAAAGTCATATAAAAGATTAGTAGAAAGCTTCTTAAAACAGATTTCATCTTTTCAGTTTTATCGAATCATTTACCATACATTTGGACAGACTGTTATTATGTACAAAATATACCTCTACAATCTCTTATTCTATCATAGTTATAATTTCTCGTGACTTTTTGTCTCTGTTCTCTCCTTATTTTACAGCCATCTAGTTTACTTCTGTCTACTTCTCCATAGACCTTCTATCGTAACTGATTTGTTTCGGTTTCTATAATCATTCTGATTATAGTTCAACACAATATCAACATTGTATCTTATCAAACAGAGAAATTCCTTTTCAATTATAACACTTTATCTGTCGTTATGATAAATATTCAAGCATACTATTTGGTAGTAGTAAATACAAAGTAACCAACTTGGCCATCATTAGTGAAATGTTGGTACAATATTAGGTATTTTAATCTATAGTGTACAGTTAGTTATTGTTTTTAATTCTAAATAATCTTCATTCTGTATAACCTAATTTAAATTAATAGTAATGAAAGAAATGAGGTCATCAAAGTTCTTGACTGAATGTTGATATTTCGATAAAACAATGAGAAGACGGAGTTGATCTGAAAAATGTGATGTATTTGCGCTATACATTTCGAACAATCTGGTCACACATATACTTGTCAAGGCATTTTTATATGAAAATTAATAAAGGTCAAACAAACAAATAAAAGTACAATTAAAATAACTAAGGGGGGAGAAAGAATAAGAAATTGTCGCGTTATCCTAGGCCATAGAATGACTTAAGGATTACCAAGGTAAATTCAAGGTTACGACAAATTGTTTTTGTACACATAAGGGGGGTTTAAATTTACGAATAGCTAAGGCTTCAATAAACTTAAGAATTCGACCTTGACAATTTCTATACAACATTCTAAAGGCTGTATTAATGTTAATTTTGTGCCCCGTCTCAATTATGTGTTTTGCTATCGATGAACTTGGTTTTCTACCGCTTACATTGATCGGATCATTTGACATACACTGATTTTGAAGCCATCTGGGCACATGTTCATTGACCCTTGATTGCATTGTTCGATTACTCCTCCCTATGTATGTGTGTCCACACAAACATGTAAATTGGTAAATACAATGGGATGTGACGTAATCATTAGTGCATTGTTTGGGTCTATTAGGAATCATGGCCTTAGACTTTTCAATCACTACCAACTGAGCAGCATAATACGTATTCTCAATGGCTGTTTTCAATCTCTGCCTTAAAACTATACTGTTTGATTCGCCTCTATATGGTAGATTGATGTAAACCTTTTTCTTTGGCACTGAATAAATTAAAGGTCTTGGCATTAACTGACTTTTGCACCTATTAATAAACTTGAGTGGATAACCATTTGCTATTAACGTGTCAGTCAGTAACTTTTCGTCTTTTTCTACCATATCAGAGGTACATATTCTTCGAGTCCTCTTAAAGAGGCACTTAACTAAACCTCTCTTGTATTGCAATGGACAGAAACTATGGAAATTTAGGTATTGTCCCGTCCAAGTTGGTTTCCTATACACGGACCGTCTAATAGTGCCATCATCCCTTCGACTTAAAAGTATGTCTAGAAAGGCTAATTGGCCATTACTTTCTGGTTCATGTGTCATCACAATATCATTTTGAACACCATTGAGTTTATCCAGTAATCGGTAAACATCAAAATCCTTATCACATATAATTAGAATATCGTCCATATATCTTCTATATAGAGTTGTCTCACCAATGAGGTCGCTCGTCATATTTTCCACATATGACATGAATACCTCAGCTAAGAGAGGCCCTAAAGGGCTACCCATAGCTACACCATCAACTTGTCGAAAGTATTCACCGTCAAACGTAAATTGAACATTAGCTGTACATAATAAAAGTAATTCTTTCAAAAATGGTAACGGAATAGGAAAAAGGGGAAAGTTTTTTGAAATATAGTCACAAAGGAAATCCACCGTCTTTGTTAACGGTACATTCGTGAAGAGGGAGTTTACATCAAATGAATGCAAAGATTTATCTTTAATATTAATGTCACCAAGAAAATCGATTAGTTCAAATGTATCTTTTAAAGAAAACTTACATATATTAGTACGGATTGGGTTTAACAGTTTTACTAACCATTTAGCTAGCTCGTGTGTGGGAGAACCACGCATAGACAAAATTGGTCGTAATGGAATATTAGGTTTATGAATTTTAGGTAATCCATATAAATTCGGGAGAACTGAACCCGAAGGTTTCAGTATATTAAACTCCTCGTTGTTTATTATGTTCATTTTTAGAAGCTTTAATAGATTGGACTTCACTCTGGATTCCAATTTTCTAACATTAATATTAGAAGAAACGTCCTGTAAGAATTTACTTTGATCACCCAGTATAGATAACATTTTGTCTTTATATTCACATTTATTGATAACGACCACCCCAGAACCTTTGTCAGGTCTGAGGATCACAATATCTGACCTACATTGGAGGTTTTTTAACGCAGCGAAATGTTTAGGAGTCAAAATACTCCTTTGTCTGACTTGAGATCCGTGAAAGTGGTGGGCAACGTCAACCAATTTCACCTTTAACCAATTTTTCTTATCCAGGGTGGTTGGGACAAGAGGGTTCAACTGATCATAAAGATTTTCAAATTGAGCATCTATCGACAGATCAGAAATCTTGGTATGTGCAACTGAGAAATTAAATCCGAGTGATAGAGCTTCTTTCTCGAATACAGAAAGCCTAACAGTTGATAAATTTGATACATATTTATCTGGGTTAAATTGAAATAAATTTCCATCATTATCATACACAAGAGATTTACTCAGCTTTTGTTTAGTAGTATGATTTGTTTTAGCAACCACAGTACTGCAAAAGTTCATAAATTTAATACGACATACAAGAGAGAGATTAGATAATACGCATGATGCCTGGGTATGAAGTTCAATTAGTTTATTCAACATATCATTACATTTTTCTTTATGAGATTTCGCCAGTCGCAAAAGATTAGACACATTTGGTTGTAACTTATTAGATCGTAAGAATTTATAGAAATGTCTTGGAAATATGTGTGTACTAATGCAAGTTTTGTAAAACTCCAGTTTTACCTTTTCCGATGCAATTTTGCACTTCAGATTAGCAAGTTCATCTAACCGTTTAGTGCAAGACGAAGGGAGTCTTCTTTTCAAGAATTTAAAGCAATTAGTCCCTTTTATAAATTTCGATAAAACAATGAGAAGACGGAGTTGATCTGAAAAATGTGATGTATTTGCGCTATACATTTCGAACAATCTGGTCACACATATACTTGTCAAGGCATTTTTATATGAAAATTAATAAAGGTCAAACAAACAAATAAAAGTACAATTAAAATAACTAAGGGGGGAGAAAGAATAAGAAATTGTCGCGTTATCCTAGGCCATAGAATGACTTAAGGATTACCAAGGTAAATTCAAGGTTACGACAAATTGTTTTTGTACACATAAGGGGGGTTTAAATTTACGAATAGCTAAGGCTTCAATAAACTTAAGAATTCGACCTTGACAATTTCTATACAACATTCTAAAGGCTGTATTAATGTTAATTTTGTGCCCCGTCTCAATTATGTGTTTTGCTATCGATGAACTTGGTTTTCTACCGCTTACATTGATCGGATCATTTGACATACACTGATTTTGAAGCCATCTGGGCACATGTTCATTGACCCTTGATTGCATTGTTCGATTACTCCTCCCTATGTATGTGTGTCCACACAAACATGTAAATTGGTAAATACAATGGGATGTGACGTAATCATTAGTGCATTGTTTGGGTCTATTAGGAATCATGGCCTTAGACTTTTCAATCACTACCAACTGAGCAGCATAATACGTATTCTCAATGGCTGTTTTCAATCTCTGCCTTAAAACTATACTGTTTGATTCGCCTCTATATGGTAGATTGATGTAAACCTTTTTCTTTGGCACTGAATAAATTAAAGGTCTTGGCATTAACTGACTTTTGCACCTATTAATAAACTTGAGTGGATAACCATTTGCTATTAACGTGTCAGTCAGTAACTTTTCGTCTTTTTCTACCATATCAGAGGTACATATTCTTCGAGTCCTCTTAAAGAGGCACTTAACTAAACCTCTCTTGTATTGCAATGGACAGAAACTATGGAAATTTAGGTATTGTCCCGTCCAAGTTGGTTTCCTATACACGGACCGTCTAATAGTGCCATCATCCCTTCGACTTAAAAGTATGTCTAGAAAGGCTAATTGGCCATTACTTTCTGGTTCATGTGTCATCACAATATCATTTTGAACACCATTGAGTTTATCCAGTAATCGGTAAACATCAAAATCCTTATCACATATAATTAGAATATCGTCCATATATCTTCTATATAGAGTTGTCTCACCAATGAGGTCGCTCGTCATATTTTCCACATATGACATGAATACCTCAGCTAAGAGAGGCCCTAAAGGGCTACCCATAGCTACACCATCAACTTGTCGAAAGTATTCACCGTCAAACGTAAATTGAACATTAGCTGTACATAATAAAAGTAATTCTTTCAAAAATGGTAACGGAATAGGAAAAAGGGGAAAGTTTTTTGAAATATAGTCACAAAGGAAATCCACCGTCTTTGTTAACGGTACATTCAAAAAACTTTCCCCTTTTTCCTATTCCGTTACCATTTTTGAAAGAATTACTTTTATTATGTACAGCTAATGTTCAATTTACGTTTGACGGTGAATACTTTCGACAAGTTGATGGTGTAGCTATGGGTAGCCCTTTAGGGCCTCTCTTAGCTGAGGTATTCATGTCATATGTGGAAAATATGACGAGCGACCTCATTGGTGAGACAACTCTATATAGAAGATATATGGACGATATTCTAATTATATGTGATAAGGATTTTGATGTTTACCGATTACTGGATAAACTCAATGGTGTTCAAAATGATATTGTGATGACACATGAACCAGAAAGTAATGGCCAATTAGCCTTTCTAGACATACTTTTAAGTCGAAGGGATGATGGCACTATTAGACGGTCCGTGTATAGGAAACCAACTTGGACGGGACAATACCTAAATTTCCATAGTTTCTGTCCATTGCAATACAAGAGAGGTTTAGTTAAGTGCCTCTTTAAGAGGACTCGAAGAATATGTACCTCTGATATGGTAGAAAAAGACGAAAAGTTACTGACTGACACGTTAATAGCAAATGGTTATCCACTCAAGTTTATTAATAGGTGCAAAAGTCAGTTAATGCCAAGACCTTTAATTTATTCAGTGCCAAAGAAAAAGGTTTACATCAATCTACCATATAGAGGCGAATCAAACAGTATAGTTTTAAGGCAGAGATTGAGAGCAGCCATTGAGAATACGTATTATGCTGCTCAGTTGGTAGTGATTGAAAAGTCTAAGGCCATGATTCCTAATAGACCCAAACAATGCACTAATGATTACGTCACATCCCATTGTATTTACCAATTTACATGTTTGTGTGGACACACATACATAGGGAGGAGTAATCGAACAATGCAATCAAGGGTCAATGAACATGTGCCCAGATGGCTTCAAAATCAGTGTATGTCAAATGATCCGATCAATGTAAGCGGTAGAAAACCAAGTTCATCGATAGCAAAACACATAATTGAGACGGGGCACAAAATTAACATTAATACAGCCTTTAGAATGTTGTATAGAAATTGTCAAGGTCGAATTCTTAAGTTTATTGAAGCCTTAGCTATTCGTAAATTTAAACCCCCCTTATGTGTACAAAAACAATTTGTCGTAACCTTGAATTTACCTTGGTAATCCTTAAGTCATTCTATGGCCTAGGATAACGCGACAATTTCTTATTCTTTCTCCCCCCTTAGTTATTTTAATTGTACTTTTATTTGTTTGTTTGACCTTTATTAATTTTCATATAAAAATGCCTTGACAAGTATATGTGTGACCAGATTGTTCGAAATGTATAGCGCAAATACATCACATTTTTCAGATCAACTCCGTCTTCTCATTGTTTTATCGAAATTTATAAAAGGGACTAATTGCTTTAAATTTTTGAATGTTGATAGTTTACTGTGTGGGCGAACATGATAATGAATAGTTGTTTGCTCAATCTGACTTGTAGAGATAGTCTGACAGTTATGCATTGTCTTACTGTGGTTGTTGTCCATTTTTTGTTGTGGAAATATGCTTATGTTCTAGTCAGGCGAGTCACGTGTTCTTGATCTGAATTGTGTTAAATTCCTGTAGAATAAACACTGGAAAGGCATCTAGTGTAGGTATTCTTCTAAGTTAAATTAATGTCACATTCCAGTTGGCATGGAAATCCATTCGTTATAACATCTACTTATAGAATTCTTTGTTGGTGTGTTGTTTTAATGACTTTCTATCTTTTCATTTGTTATTGTGATACATTTCTGATAATTAATTTTAACTATTTATGGTATAGATTAGAACAATTTAATTCATGAATTATAACATTTTGATAAACACTTATCTGTTATTGTATTCATCACATTAAGAATTACAAACAAAGATGGAAATTGGCTAGTGGTGGAATTCAAGACGCGTACCACTTCGTCATAGTTGGGACTCGTCAACTGGATGTACCTGCATCTCAGAGTTGATGTTCACAGGTACATCCAGCTGCAACTCCCAAATAAGACGAAACGCGTTTCCTGAACTCCACTGCTAGCTACCATCCATCTTTGCTTATAATTCGTCTATTTCCCTTCTATTTTTAAATTGTCTAATTGTCTCAAATTAATGATCAACTATTTATAAAAAAAAGTATAGATAAATTCATAGAAAATACTCTCAATATCTGGAACATGCTAATGAATAACTAAATTAAACAATGGAGGATAGTTCATTAGTAACGGCTCTGACAGTGAGGCTGACCGACACGGGATCGAATCC
Source organism: Schistosoma guineensis (assembly GCA_944470375.2). Taxonomy (NCBI): domain Eukaryota; kingdom Metazoa; phylum Platyhelminthes; class Trematoda; order Strigeidida; family Schistosomatidae; genus Schistosoma; species Schistosoma guineensis. Next base: position 17,173,945 of record OX103893.1, read on the forward strand.
GTCATGTAGCATCACTTTCCTCAAGATTACAAGTACACCTTACTGACGAGTTCCAAGTAGTACGGAACCTAGGTCCATAGTTTCCTGTTGACTACCTCCAACCACCATCTTATCTCAACACAGTGCACGCAATGTCGAGTCACTTAGACTAATAGCTACATTACAACTCGGTCGATAGGATTCGATCTGCAATAAGAAGGACCTGACAAGTATGACATTCATCACCATCCAGTGATCAATCAGTTGTTGATATAATTTATACAAATTAATCTGTGAGCCCTGGTTAGTCATTAGTTAGTTTCTATTGATTGTAATCTTTAGTTTTTTGCAATAAAAGTTTATGTTGAAGAACAATTAAAAAAGACACAACATAAAAACACCCCACCATCAATGAAGTCAAGCATCGGTAAGCACAACCATCAAAATAGTACATATCAATAAAGGTGAGCATTATAGGGGTGAACAAGATGAAACTATAATTTATGCAAGACCTTTAAGTGACGTAAAAACACAATTTTCACAATCTAATTTACTACTTTTTATTATAAAACAACGAATACAGTTTTTGGTTGTATTTTGCTCTCTGATCTCGATGGTTTGATCGTAGTGCTTTCATCACTCTTCTGAACGACATCATCAGTACAAAATCCAGGTAGAAGTGTAGTGTTCGGACTTCAGGTCAACAAAAACCAATCAATATGGAGGTCTGCAGGACAAGCTGTGAACCACAGGCGGAGGAATTCGAACACTTCACACCTAACTGAAGTTTATGCTGATGATGTCGTTCAGAAGAACGATGAAAGCTGCATGACCAAACCATCCAGTTCAGAGAACAAAACTCCATCAAAATCATCCGCCTGAGCTACAAATCTTCACCATCATCTCAACGAATACAGTAAGAGTGATAATCGAATATCATGTTATCAAGATGTATTCTCCGTAGAATCTTTCAGTCAATACAGAAACTTCATTTTATGTATATCAATGTCAGAACCAAGAAGAAATCAGTGTATTTTATTCAATTCATGTCTCTGTCTGTAGTCGAACATTCATATTTAATATTGTAACAAACTGGAAATCCACCTTTCATATTCGATCATTTATCACCTTATGTGGTATTATAGTGAACGAGAACACACTTGGGGGCAACCATGTGCACACTAATTTAACACATCAAAATATCTTGGTAAAGTCTTAGAACCATCCTATAATGCTTTATTTGTAAAATATTCATCAACTGTCTCACACTTTGTTGTTCCTTCCTTTACAAAACAATCACTCTTTGTACTCGTTCTCGTTTCTTCGATTTTATCAACCCTCTGCTATCAGACATTCTACTTTCGATTGGTGATACATACTACTTATATCTATCGACAAGAGTAGCACATACCATAGTATTATTTATGATTTGAATGAACTGAACTGTTGATTAGTTCCGATAGATAATTGTTGTAGCAACGCAGAGACCAATTCAACTGTATTCATGTTGTAATTTGAGTCGATATCATTCACTCATAGTGTGATTACGTTACGTTTATAATCTGGTAGCTGAAATAAACATTGGAGGGGAACAGAGAGAGAAATCATAAATAGACAACATTTAACAGTCAGTGGTATGATGATGATGAAGAAGAAGAATCAATGATGAAATTGGCATCTAACGAATTAAATTCATTGACAGTGACGTTGTAAATGTCAGTGAAACATAGAGACATGAAAACTGAATGGACAAAACATGTACACACCAACCCAGTGAACTGTTGATAAGATCTTCTTCCAGATCTCATTTATTTGAAACTAGGAATAAATACACGTTGAAGGAAATGAAATCATCGTTATGGGTTTTGCGACTGACAACAGAATCTCAATACTATTGAATGAATATAAATAATTTGAGATCTATTCGAATGATATATATTAGATATAATGCTTTCATATCAGTATATAGACTGTCTGAACCTTGATGTCGAGGTAGGGTCAATCATTTTGCTTCATTCCGTTGAATAAGAATGCACATTTGAAAACAACATGATTTCGTTATGATCTCATTATTATTATTATTATTTATCGATTTATTTGAGCACAGACATTTTGGTACAAAGAGGCATCGACTACATATGCGAAATTTACCAACTTTTGAAACTATTCGCAACCTATTTTATGTTGAGAAGCGTCTGCCTGTTTTTACAGTAGCTTTGGTACTTGAATCAACTATGGTATAGTAGTTTCTTATCCATTTCATGAACTAGCAGGAGTTAGGATATTGTTTAAGATCGTTTATAAAGAGACTTAATACACAGTAGTAATCTTACATGCTGGTTGAACAAGATTTTCATTTTACGTCAAGAAATTATTTGAACTCTTTTAGTCCATCTTCATTCAAACTTTAGATGAGCACTTTGAATTAAGAACAAATGTATACGACGTAGACTTTGAATCAGATCATAGTACTGATGGAACATAACAAGGAATACATTTTTTATAAAATATTTGGGTCAGACTATAATTTATGGACTACCATTGAGCGATGCCAGACTGACCTTGAATGTCCACATGATAACCAGGACTAAATGAGGATTATAAACCAGTGTGATGAATTGAAATTGTGATTTACGATTTTCATCACGAACTGACATCAGCTATAATACCAAAACTCTATTTAACCAAATGGATAAGTGAATTTCTCACCGTAATTCGAGACCTGTTATCTTATACGTGACTGGTTCGTCCATAAATTATAGTCTCGCCAATATTTGTCTTATTACTAGATTCCCTTAACTAATTAGTGGCAAATCTCAGTAATAAATTCTAAAGTGATCACTTAAGCTTTTGTTGTTCTCCCAAGACAAACTTAAAACTGGTTGTAGTTTCCTGTCAAGCTAGACAAAGTATTGCTTCAAGGTACTACAACTCACTGACAAAACGAAAGTTGACTTGTAAAGTAGAATAAAAACCTGTTTATTCAAGAATTAATTATTCCTTTCCAAACTTTGATATTACTAAATGTTCATTTATTTACTTATTCATTTTATTTATTTGATCACAAAAATATTAGTACTAAGGGGCATCGAATACATATGCACCACACAAGTCATTTGATTTGTGTGTGGGCTGTGAAACTGCTCGGGTGCCCAGACCGAAACAGGTGGTTTACTTAGGAGGCCACACCCCGACCTTTCGACCTTAAGGTCTGATCCACAAAGCAATGGAGCAAGGTAGGAAGATGCAGTCCAATGGTAGCCGATAAACAACAGTAGGTTTATACGCCATTTATTCCTTCAGAATCCTGGAGCCCATGTGCACCATTGGTTTGGATTCTGTGTTTTCCAATCTTGTGTACCCATTAAGCCGGTCCAAGCATCAGGCATTCGCTTTTCGTCCTCTCACTTTCGGAAACAATAGTAATGCCACAAGAAGGCAGTGAGTAGGACTTCACTTGCAGAGGTTGTATACACGTACACACGTGAGAGTATTTCGAGAAGGAAAGTATACTCGCCCCACCTTCAGCCGTACTAAAGTATTTAGAGACCTACACTTATTATAAACATATCGATACATCTCTTGAATATCAAACTTTCTAGAAGAACATTCTAAGTACAAAATTTATAATTATCATTCATAAATAAGAAACTTGACTCAATTTAATTCTACCATCTAAATTAATAATCTATCAAACTATTAATTAATATAAATTTAAGTAATTCATTTTATCAGAAGGGGCTTTGTGGAGATTTTAGTAATTTCAATGGTTTAAATCATGGGTCAGTTGAAGCTAGAACACTATGGAAGATCTAGAAGCACTGGATGGCTTTTTTGTCCTAGTCTGGGACTCATCAGTTGTGCGCATTCACTACCCCGCCCCGCCCCACGAGACTCGAACTCAGAACCTCTCAGTCTCGCGCGCGAACGCTTAACCATAAGATCACTGGGCCGGCCGGTATCCAACGGTGTTAATGTCCAACTTCAACCAATCCAGGAAATTGCACCACCGTCCACCATTGTCTTCAGTGAGTTACTATCTCACAGTAGACCCGGTTGAACTACACTGGTCACTGATTCTGACTAGAATTCCAGGAAATACCTCTTAAAGTCAGTCATTAGTGAGCACATTGCGCACTGTCACGGAAGAGTCCTATACTAAGGACGAAATGGCCATTCAGTGTTTTCAGGTTTTCCATGATGGTCTAGCATCAATTAACTCATAATTTCAACTAATTCATTTTAATTTGATCTTATCACCTATTAAATTATAATTCATATGGTTAATCAATCATTGGACTGATCATTGGATTCAATTATCTCGTTTTAACCTAATTATTACATAATAAACAAGATCAGTTAATAAATTCCTTCTTGAAATGAACCAGTCAATGATAATTCTTGTATATGATAATATAGAATAAAACAACGAATCAGTATCATTTAAGTAAACACCTATATATTATATAATTTCTATTATTAACTATTCTGAATAGATAAATAATTATACAGAATACAATGAGAAGTAGTTCAGTACAAATATGTTACAACTTTGTCATTTATATTCATTTCTTACTCTTTTGGATCCATTCATCAAGTCAAAATGGTAAGTTGTTATTATTATTATTATTATCATTGGTTTTATTCAACTGGTTCATCAGGGTGATGGGTACCTGTGTGGTTGCACCACAGGATTGAGCTGTATTGTTTAGATTGTAATCTTGAAGCTTATATGATGTCTGGTTCTCCTGTGAAGTAGGATTGAGATATAATGCTCGGTTTATAAAGTTTAAGCGTGAATAGTATCTGGTTCTCCTGGTGATGGAATTGAGCCGTACTGTTTGGATTACAAATTTTAAGCCTGTGTAGTGTCTGACTCTCCTGCAAGTAAGACTGATCTGTACTGATTGCGTTAAAACTGAGTGGTGTTTGGCTCTCTTGTTAAATGGGATTGAGCTTTACTGTTTGGGTTGTCACGTGAAAGTCTGGATGGTGTCCGGTTCTCTTGAAAACCAATGTAAAAGTACCCTGACCTACAAAGGTATATTACATAACTATGAATATATAACTTTATTCAATATTATATTTTTAGTACAATATAGAATAATTCCCAGCACAAAATATTACGACAAATTTCCGTTTCTTATTTCGTGGCTGATCTTGACGATCAATATTGACTGGTCGCCAGCTAGATGTTAGTAGTTCAGGGATCGACATCTGAATAATGTTCATTCTTCTCAATACATTTTGCTAGCAACTATGATGTCTCTGATTAGGCTTTTTTGTAACTTGTACAGTGAAATGTCGTAAACGTCTCACAAGCGCACATGAATAGGTTATGCAATTAATTGACAATAATGATTTATTAAAACAATCAAAGAAAAAAATAACTAGTTAAAAATCACTTGGTATTGTTTTAGGTGAATCCTAGAGTCCCATAGTGAACATCAACTCTGAGATGCAGGTATATTCGTCTGACGAATCCCAAATAGAACGAAATGTACGTCCTACATTCCACTGCTAGCCACTATCCAAGTTTGCTTATAAAACTGGTTAGAATATCTAGATGGCAGGATCAAATAGCCCAGATATTCAACCAGGCCACTTAAGTTAATGAAGTGTTTAAATATAAGCAAGCATATATATTTGTGATGAAATCCATATTTCAAAACAAAAGAATAAAAGGAATAAGGTAGGAATATATTCTTATCAGAATTATTTAAAATTACATAATTAATGTTTATATCAGCGTATCAATATTCAATTATCAATAGTTTAAATAAAGATACATCCAAAATATAACCAATCGTTGAACATTGAAACGTCAACCAAATAGGCATTATATATGATTTTTAATGATGATCTGATTTCTATCATAGTTTGTTAATGGATTCTCTTTATTTCACTTACTGTATTTAGTTGTAGTTGATAAGTGGTTATCATTGTACTCACAATTGATTGATCACTAGGTAGTGATCAATGTCATGTATATCAGGTCTTTCTGAGTGTAAATCGAGTCCTATTGTTTAAGTTACAATGTGACCACCAATCTAGGTGACTCGACATCTCTGGTTGTGAAGCTACGTGACAGAGAATTGAATCCGTCAGGGAGTATCAATTCCATCAAGATTACAGATACGCCCTTGTTGATGAGTGCAAAGTAGCATGAAACTTAGGTTCAGAGTTTCGTGTTGACTACCTCCAACCACTATCTTAGCATTCTCCTCATGAATCTCACCTTTACTTACAACGGTATGTCAAGAAGTAGATTGCGTTATTCAAACTCATTTGATTAAACACATTTGTTATACTACTACTACTACTACTACTACTACTACTACTACTACTACTACTACTACTACTACTACTACTACTACTACTACTACTACTACTACTACTACTACTACTACTACTACTACTACTACTACTACTACTACTACTACTACTACTACTACTACTACTACTACTACTACTACTACTACTACTACTACTACTACTACTACTACTACTACGACTACTACTACTACTACTACTACTACTACTACTACTACTACTACTACTACTACTACTACTACTACTACTACTACTACTACTACTACTACTACTACTACTACTACTACTACTACTACTACTACTACTACTACTACTACTACTACTACTACTACTACTACTACTACTACTACTACTACTACTACTACTACTACTACTACTACTACTACTACTACTACTACTACTACTACTACTACTACTACTACTACTACTACTACTACTACTACTACTACTACTACTACTACTACTACTACTACTACTACTACTACTACTACTACTACTACTACTACTACTACTACTACTACTACTACTACTACTACTACTACTACTACTACTACTACTACTACTACTACTACTACTACTACTACTACTACTACTACTACTACTACTACTACTACTACTACTACTACTACTACTACTACTACTACTACTACTACTACTACTACTACTACTACTACTACTACTACTACTACTACTACTACTACTACTACTACTACTACTACTACTACTACTACTACTACTACTACTACTACTACTACTACTACTACTACTACTACTACTACTACTACTACTACTACTACTACTACTACTACTACTACTACTACTACTACTACTACTACTACTACTACTACTACTACTACTACTACTACTACTACTACTACTACTACTACTACTACTACTACTACTACTACTACTACTACTACTACTACTACTACTACTACTACTACTACTACTACTACTACTGCTACATGAGAGTAGCACAAATAGTGTGAACATGATAAGAAAATTTATAACAAAACGTTGTGTAAAATATTTCGTTTCGAAGATAATTAATTTATAATTACATCTTATTTGAAATTATGATAAGTAGAATAAGAACATGCTTTAGTAAATTGTCTAATAAACAAATATATATAGTTTGTAGATTCAGTTCTCTCAGAACAACAATCAAGTGTCATATGTTCCATTGTCTTATTATTATTCATGTCCTATCCACTTATATGCAAGTGAATGGATAGATGAGATTTGACGAGACCTCACTATAGTTTATCGGTTATGTTATCTCCGGACGAGAATAATGAATGGTAACTGATCGGATCTATTTATCGATTGATATTATACGTATATTCTTATTGTATAACTATTAAGCAACTATAATATATGTATATTCATATTTCTTTCTTGCTAAGCTTTTATTTGACCTACAGACTATTATCATATGATTTACTATCCTTGAGATATACCTGCCATTCATAGCTACTTTCTGGCTAGATCTTGTACAAATGTGTATTTTCTATTTTATGGTATGATATGGTCTGATTTATTTGTATATAAACCTAGTATATCTCAACTAGATAATTCGTATCTCGGAGACTGAGATTGGCGTTGTGAACTTAACAAGCAAAACTGAGAGAAAAAAGAAGCGATTAGGACTCTAGGCTTCCCGTACGGGTATATGCCTCATTAAAGTGGTCGTATAAGTCAATGTACCTAATTAGAAAATAGTATTTCGCTATTATCGTTTAGCTAAAAACATAACAGGTTACCTAATACGTTTCACGGAGAAACATTAAAAAAAATGATTAAACATAGGCTCTACTACTGTCATTCATAGACGAAAAAGACGTATAGTGTGATTAAATAAGGATGAAACAAACACTACAGCGAAAAATAATGTTCTTTATGACGATTCCATTTGAATAGAATATAAAATCGTCTTTGTATTCAATCAATTCACCTAAATTAGTACTGTGTGATGGAAGAGAATGCTGCTGAATGATGAAAAACAATTATGGTGGTATCGAGTCATGCTGTTCCGGAATTGTCATTCGAAATCATTCAAACAGTCAGCGAAATTTGTTCAAAATGAGCACAAATGAGAACTGATGTACAGAAGAGGCTATAGTTTCTCATCAATTCAAAAATAACCTTCGTGTAAAAAAACACTATGTTCAATTCATCATTTACCATGGTCTTAAGATTATTCTCCGTCTTCCATAATCTCTTAATTTCCTTTCTGCTCCTTCACTATAATTATTCACGATCATTAAATTACGATGACTACAACTGTTGTCTACTCTGTTTTTATCGTCTGTCCAGTGGCTGACCACCTTGGATAAAACACTGTTCATAAGCCATCGCATCAGTACACAACTTCCTCTCAATTTCTTATTTTTGTAAGCACTTCATCACTCAAAATCATTGTAATTATTTACAGTTATTCAACACTATTCTCTTTTCTTGAAGACTAGTACATGTGGTCAATAATTTACACGTGAATAGGATTGGGCACCTTAACAAAACAAAATTGTTATGTCCTTGATCTGTCTACCTACTTTTGTGCAGAGGATAACTTGTCTAATCTAGATTAAAACCTTAATGCGATAGATTGAGTGGCTTAACCTTGAGGCTAGTATGTATGAGTTTGAAGTAAGACCAACTGCTTGGAGTAGAGAGACGTGAACTATATTATCACCTGACTGACTGAAAAGCACGCGAGTAAGAGAAGACAAGTCAACTGGAAAACTACACGATTTATTCTCAATTCCGATCTGGTTTCTGATTTCAGATTAGTGTAAATAAATAGATGACAAACCAGACAATAACGTACAAAAAGTTAGAAAAATTTCACTGATTGAAATTATGAGTCAATTGAAGCTAGACAACCATGGAAAACGTGGAAGCACTGGACAGTCGTTTCGTTCTAGTACGGGACACTTCAACAGTGCGCATCTACGATTGCGAACACCGTGAGGATCGAACCCAAGACCAATCAGACTCGCGCCAGACGCTTAACTAATTGGAAACCGAGCCGGCATTCTGCGGTTGTAGCTTGTCATAATTACGTCAATGAAAGTGGATTATATTTACATAAAAACTGAATTTATTTTTGAAAAAATTTCAAAAAATCACCATTCATATGGATGGTCGAGAATTATCCATTTCACTATGTTTACAGATAATTTAGAACCGAGAAAATCTAATGTAGAAATGGCAATAACAATTTGTAAACGTACGTTGAATATATCATGTTTATCTATCCTATCCTATCTTATCTTATACTATCCTATCCACTACATTTTATGAAGCGTATTAATTTCGTATATTTAAAATGAAATTGTAATATTTGATCTAGGTCCAACAGATATTCAGTTAGTCGGTCAGTCAGTCAGTCAGTCAGTCAGTCAGTCAGTCAGTCAGTCAGTCAGTCAGTCAGTCAGTCAGTCAGTCAGTCAGTCAGTCAGTCAGTCAGTCAGTCAGTCAGTAACAACGTAGAACTTCGTACGCACGTACGTACGTACAACAGTTCGAGTTACCATACCTCCATTAGCATAAAGATACAATAGTCCATCCAAATCTCATTGTGGTATAGGTAGTAAGAGCATAAGCAGTAATGGGAATGATTAGGGTTTGAAGATGTTATTCAATGGGTATAATCCAGTGAAGTAAATTTTGAAAGAGAAAAACAAGAAAGGGATATGAAGAATAGAGAAGATTAAAATTTGGCAGAACACGAAGAGTAGATTCAACTGCACTATTTCATACGATTATTATTACTATTATTGGCTTCATTCAATATTATATTTCGGATACAACATAGAATTCTCAACAAGTTTCCTTTACAAAACACGGAAAAACAGGAAAAAAGAGAAGAAAGGAAAGAAAACCGTGAAAAACTGATCTGCATCTATACAACCTTCCAAACTAGAGATATATTTAAGAATACAGATTATTGAATAGGTTCACTCTAATAACCTATTCGACACAGAATACATTTGCTAGGTAGGGTATTATAGAACTTCCATATCTTTGCTTGAGTCAGTCAGTCAGTCAACTACAATGTTGGACCAGGCACATATATGCATCAGTTCAAGTTGTCATACCACATTAGCACAACAAGATGAACACTAGATTCATAGAAGTAGTCGATTCAATGGTGGTAATATATAAAAGAGAGATTACTTACTTACTTACTTACGCCTGTTACTCCTCGTGAAGGAGCATAGGCCGCTCACCAGCATTCTCCATCCAACCCTGTCCTGGGCAATCCTTTCCAGCTCCTTCCAGTTGTAATTCATCCTTTTCATATCTGCTTCTATTATCCGACGCAATGTGTTCTTTGGCCTTCCACTTTTTCGCTTCCCTTCAGGATTCCAAGTTAGGGCTTGCCTCGTGATGCAGTTTGACGATTTGCGTAATGTATGTCCTATCCATTTCCATCGTCTTCTTCTAATTTCTTCTTCAGCTGGAAGTTGGTTTGTTCTGTCCCACAGAAGGCTATTGCTGATGGTATCCGGCCAATGGATGTTGAGTATCTTGCGAAGACAGCTATTTATAAATACTTGTACTTTCTTGATTGTGGTTGTTGTAGTTCTCCAAGTTTCAGCTCCGTACAGTAGAACTGCCTTGACGCTCGTATTGAAGATTCTCACTTTGATATTGGTTGAAAGTTGTTTTGAGTTCCATATGTTCTTCAATTGTAGGAATTCGACCCTTGCTTTGCCGATACTCGCCTTTACGTCTGCATCGGATCCTCCTTGTTCATCGATGATGCTTCCCAGTTATGTGAAGGACTCCACATCTTCCAGAGTTTCGCCATCACGTGTGATTGGATTGCTGTTCTCCGCTTTGAATTTGAGGACCTTAGTTTTCCCTTTGTGTATGCTGAGGCCTACTGATGCAGAGACTGCTGCTACACTGGCTGTTTTCATCTTCATCTGTTCGTGCGTACGTGATAGGAGGGCCAGGTCATCTGCGAAGTCCAAATCGTCTAATTGATTCTGAGCTGTCCATTGTATGCCGTGTTTTCTCTCAGATGTCGAGGTCTTCATAATCCAGTCGACCACCAGAAGAAAGGAAGGGAGAGAGTAAACAGCCTTGTCTGACTCCGGATAAGGTTGATAATCTTCTCAGGTACACCATAGTGTCGAAGAAGGTTCCATATGGTTTCCTATCCACACTGTCAATTGCTTTCTCATAATCAATGAAGTTGATGTATAATGATGAGTTCCACTCAACTGATTGTTCGACGATGATCCGTAGTGTTGCAATTTGGTCTGTGCACGACCGATCCTTACGGAATCCAGCTTGTTGATCTCGAAGTTGGGCGTCTACTGCATCCTTCATCCGGTTCAGCAACACCCTGTTGAAGACTTTCCCTGGTATTGACAGTAGTGTTATGCCTCTGTAGTTTTCACATTTGCTCAGATCTCCTTTCTTTGGAATCTTGACGAATTGTCCTTCTTTCCAGTCCATCGGCACTTGTTCCTTTTCCCAAATCTTTTTGAATAGAAGGTAAAGCATGTTTGTGGTTGCTTCGATGTCTGATTTCAGTGCTTCAGCTGGTATGTTGTCGGGTCCTGCTGCTTTCCCGTTCTTGATTTGTCTGACGGCCATTCTAATTTCTTCCGTAGTTGGTGGATTGACATCTATAGGAAGATCTGTGTGTGCTGCTTCGATGTCCAGTGGATTCATTGGAGCCGGCCTATTCAGGAGTTCCTCGAAGTATTCTACCCATCTGTTACGCTGTTGTTGAATTTCGGTGATTGGCTTGCCTTCTTTGTCTTTGACCGGCCTCTCTGGTTTACTGTATTTCCGTGCTAGTTTCTTCGTTGTATCGTAAAGCTGTTTCATATTTCCTTCTCTAGCAGCTTTTTCTGCCGTCGTTGCTAGTTCTTCCACGTATTTCTTCTTGTCGGCTCTAATGCTCCTCTTCACCTGCCTGTTTGCTTTTGTGTATTCAGCTTGTGCTTGGACTTTCTCTGTTCGTGTTCGGCTGTTGTTTATTGCTGCCTTCTTGTTCTTCTTTTCTTTGATCTTGTCCAGAGTTTCTATAGAGATCCACTTCTTATGATGGTGTTTCTTTAGGCCCAGAACCTCTTGACACGTTGAAGTTAATGCTTTCTTGATGCCTTTCCAGTTGTCCTCCATAGTAGTTTCTTCTTCCTTCAGTAGATCTTGTAAGGCTTGGAACCTGTTGTTGAGAGCTATCTTGAATTCATTGAGTTTGACAGTATCTCGAAGGAAGGCTGTATTGAACCTTTGTATTGCTGTTTGTCCACTTGTCCAGTTCTTTTTTAGCTTCAGTTTCAAATTGGCCAAAACTAGTTGGTGATCTGAAGCTATATCAGCTCCTCTCCTGGTTCTCACATCTTCCATTGTCCTTCGGAATTTTTTGTTAATGCAAATATGATTTATTTGGTTCTCTGTAGTGTGGTCCGGTGAGATCCATGTAGCCTTGTGTATACGCTTGTGTGGAAATATTGTGCCTCCTATGACCAATTTGTTGAATGTACACAAATTTGCAAATCTTTCTCCATTTTCGTTTCTTTCTCCCAGTCCATGTCGTCCCATAATATCTTCATATCCAGTGTTGTATATTCCGACTTTGGCATTTAGATCTCCCATCAGAATAGTTAGGTCCTTTCTTGGGCATTTCTCAATGATTGACTGCAGCCGCTCGTAGAACTGATCTTTAATTTCGTCGTTGCTATCATTGGTGGGTGCATAACATTGGATAATATTCATTAAGACCCCCTCCCTCTTTGTTTTGAATGATGCTTTGATGATTCTGGATCCGTGAGATTCCCATCCTACAAGTGCATTTCGTGCTACTTTGGACAGCATAAGAGCGACTCCCTGAGTGTGTGGAGCATTGTCCTCTTCGTGACCGGAGTATAGCAGCATCTCTTCCGTAGCTAGCTTTTTCTGTCTAGCTTGGGTCCAGTGGGTTTCGCTGATTCCCAGTACTGCTAAGTTGTATCTCCTCATTTCCATTGCTATTTGACTGGTCTTCCCGGTTTCCCACATTGTTCAAACGTTCCATGTACCTATAAACATTTTTACTTTGGTTGTTAGAAGGGGCATCGGCCTCGTGGCTTCTGGAGGAACTCGGCTTTCACCATGAAGCGTCATAATTCTTCTAAATAAAGACCTTCTAACTCCCAGGGCAGAGTTAAAATGGTTTGGATTATTTTTTCTGGTGAGCGTTTTTTTAGCGAGTTAGTTTTCTACGGGATGGGGACGCTAACCCCATGCCCAACCCTCCTCCTTTACCCGGGCTTGGGACCGGCAGCAACCCTATAAGAGCTACAGGCGGAGTTATAAAAGAGAGATTGCGTATAAGAATATAGTACAGGATGAAACAACTAGAAAGAAAGGTATGAAGCAACTTCAATCTCACGTTTTAAGGGAAGACCTTGAGTATGGGGTTAGCGTTCCCATCCCGTAGAAAACTAACTCGCTAAAAAAACGCTAACCAGAGAAAATTATTCAAACCTTTTAAACTCTGCCCCGGGAGTCAGGAGGTCTTCATTTAGAAGAACTATGACGCCTCATGATGAAAGCCGAATTCCTTCGGAAGTCACGCGGCCGATGCCTCTTCTGACAACCAGAGCAACCATTTATTTAGGTACATGGAATGCTCGTAAAATGTGGGAGACCGGGAGAATTTACAAATTGCCGCATAATTGAGGAGATACAACCTGGAGGTGCTTGAGATCAGTGAAACACATTGGACACAAGTTGGACAACAACGACTAACTTCAGAGGAGCTTTTGTTATACTCCGGCCATGAAGAAGAAAATGCTCCACATACACAAGGAGTTGCATTGATGCTGTCCAAACAAGCACAAAAGGCACTTATAGGATGGGAATCTCATGGATCACGGTTCATCAAAGTCTCCTTCAAAACAAAGAAAGAGGGCATTTCAATGAACATCATCCAATGCTATATGCCTACCAACGACTACAATGAAGAAGCTAAAGATCAATTCTACAATAGGCTGCAGTCAATCATCGAGAAGTGCCCAACAAAGGACCTGACCATTCTGATGGGAGATTTCAATGCCAAGGTTGGAACGGACAACACTGAATATGAAGAAATCATGGGACGACATGGATTGGTAGAAAGAAACGAAAATGGTGAGAGATTTGCAAACCTATGTGCCTTCAATAAACTGGTCATAGGTGGCACCATATTCCCACATTAACGCATTCACAAAAACACATGGACTTCACCGGATCACTCTACACAAAACCAAATCGACCATATTTGCATCAACAAAACGTTCAGGAGGACTATAGAGGATGTGAGAACCAAGAGAGGAGCTGATATAGCATCAGATCATCACTTGGTGGTCACCAAGATGAAATTGAAACTCAAGAAACACTGGACAATGAGGCGGATAATATCACAAAAGTTCAATTCGACCTTTCTTCAGGATACTAACAAACTCAACAAATTCAAGATAGTTCTCAGCAACAAGTTCCAGGCCTTTCATGATCTACTCAATGGAGAAGGAACTCCTGTGGAGAGCAACTGGAAGGGGATCAAAGAGGCAATCACTTCAACATGTCATGAGGTCCTGGGTCACAAGAAGCACCATCACAAGGAATGGATCATTGTTGATACACTGGTTAGAATTCAAGAAAGGAGGAACAAGAAAGCAGCAATCAATACCAGTCGAACAAGAGCAGAAAAAGCCAAAGCACAAGCTGAATACACAGAAGTAGACAAACAAGTGAAGAGGAGCATCAGAACCGACAAACTTAAATATGTGGAAGATTTAGCAACGACGGCGGAAAAGGCTGCAAGAGAAGGAAACATGAGAGAACTGTATGACATAGCAAAGAAACTCTCTGGAAATCGCCGCAAACCAGGATGACCAGTGAAAAGCAAAGAAGGCAAGGTAATCACTAACATTGAAGAGCAACAAAACAGGTGGGTAGAATACTTCAAAGAACTCTTGAATCGACCAGCTCCACTGGACCCACCCAACATCGAAGCAGCACCCACGGACCTCCCAATCAATGTTGGCCCACCAACAATTGAAGAAATCAGCATGGCCATCAGACAAATCAAGAATGGCAAAGCAGCAGGACCAGACAACATTCCATCAGAGGCACTAAAAGCAGACGTAGCGGCAACTGCAAGGATACTCCACATTCTCTTCAATAAGACTTGGGATGAGGAACAAGTACCAAAAGACTGGACAGAAGGACTCCTGATCAAAATACCGAAGAAAGGCGATCTCAGCAAGTGTGATAACTACAGGGGCATCACTCTTCTCTCAATACCAGGAAACGTCTTCAACAGGGTATTGTTAAACAGGATGAAGGACTGCGTAGATGCCCAACTTCGAGATCAACAGGCAGGATTCCGTAAGGATAGATCGTGTACAGACCAAATCGCAACTCTACGGATCATTGTGGAACAATCAATTGAATGGAATTCATCACTCCACATCAACTTCATTGACTACGAAAAGGCATTTGATAGCGTGGAAGCTTCTTCAACACTACAGCGTGCCTCAGAAGATAGTCAATGTCATACAGAACTCATATGATGGATTACACTGCAAAATTGTGCATGAAGAATAGTTGACTAAGTCGTTCGAAGTGAAGACCGGTGTCAGGCAAGGTTTCTTACTCTCACCCTTCCTCTTTCTCCTGGTGATCGACTGGATCATGAAGACATCAACATCTGAAGGGAAACACGGGATTCAATGGACGTCTAGGTTGCAGTTGGACGATCTAGACCTCGCAGATGATCTGGCCCTTCTATCCCAACGCAACAACAAATGCAGGAGAAGACGAACAGTGTGGCAGCAGCCTCAGCAGCAGTAGGTCTCAATATACACAAAGGGAAAAGCAAAATTCTCCGATACAACACTGCATGCACCAATCCAATCACAATTGGCGGAGATTTGGAAGATGTAAAAACCTTTACGTATTTGGGTAGCATCATTGATGAACAGGGTGGATCTGATGCAGATGTGAAGGCGCGAATCGGCAAAGCAAAAGCAGCATATTTACAGCTGAGGAACATCTACAACTCAAAGCAACTCTCTGTCAACCAACACCAAGGTCAGGATTTTCAATACAAATGTCAAGACAGTTCTACTGTATGGGGCAGAAACCTCGAAAACTACGAAAGCCATCATCCAGAAGATACAGGTGTTTATTAACAGTTATCTACACAAAATACTTCAGATCCGTTGGCCGGAAACTATTAGCAACAACGTACTGTGGGAGAGAACAAACCAGATCCCAGTGGAGGAAGAAATCAGGAAGAAGCGCTGGAAGTGGATAGGACACACATTGAGGAAAGCACCGAACTGCGTCACAAGACAAGCCCTCACATGGAATCCTCAAGGCCAAAGGAAAAGAGGAAGACCAAAGAACACATTACGCCGAGAAATGGAGATAGACATGAGAAAAATGAACAAGAATTGGATGGAACTAGAAAAGAAGATCCGGGATAGAGTGGGTTGGAGAATGCTGGTCGGCGGCCTATGCTCCATTGGGAGTAACAGGCGTAAGTAAGTAGGTAAGTAAGGTTTACGGTGAGAACAAACTCTTTTTGAATAGACAAAGGGGGTTTGAATTTTCGTGTGATCAGATCGTTCGAAATGTATTGAGCTAATATGCTGATCGGCGGTCTATGCTCCATTAGGAGCAACAGGCGTAAGTAAGTAGAGTATATACACCTATGCCATTGTAATCGATTTTGAGACATGTCACACACAGTCTCCAACGATTGGTTACGATAGTAAGTGGACCCCAACCAAATTGTCAGCTTGAGTGCATAGATTTCAATGTAGTTACGTCATGTTCTACCAGAACATATACAAAGATAAAGGTATGAATGGAAGGGATGTTTAGTATCTGATAAGATAACACCTGAAAAGAGTTTGAAAGTTTACATGTCTATCTATAACTACTGAACTCGATTGAAATAACTTAAGTACGATGAGTGTAAAGGATACTTTCGGACAATTATTATTTTACTAGAAAGATTCTAATTCACAAGTATTGTTAGCTATACTTTATGATGAATGCTACTTCAATCTGTATTCCCAAAATAGAATGCAATGCATCATATCCAGATAATCATCATTTAGTACTAATAATTATTGTTGTTCTCATTCCATCGATTTCTAAATTGTAGAACATTTAGATGGACTAATCAAAAAATTCAGAACAAACGAGGAACAATTACAAGATCTGAGAAGTAAGTTCATTCAGGGAAGTAGAAATGTAAACAGCATAGACGGGTAAGCGATTAACAGATAAATGATCATATTGTCGGTTAAATGGAGATACAACTTATCACTTATCGTTCATCTTTCAGATGAAATCAATATGGAATTGTCAACTGAAAGTCAAACAATTGATCAATGTATGTTGAAACATGAACTAATCAAACAAATTTATCTGATGATTGTAGATATGATGTGCAGAAGCAAACTTTATCAATCTATTGAACGAAAGATACTTATGGGAGGTCAGTGTGTACCGAATGTATTTCACTTCGGAATTGATGAATTCGATTGTCTGCAAATTACTGTTGTTGTTGTTGATGTGTGTGTGTGTGAAGTATTTATGCATCTGATGATTTGATTATTAATATAAAAATTTGAGGTGTTTATCATACAGACATGGGATTTGTAGCTAGACTCAATTGTGGAACATGTAACATGACACATTGCAACAGTGTGCATGGAGTTCGACAGTATTTGACTAGTTCAAAACGAACACACTCAACATTCGACCAACTCACATCAATTATGCATACAGATGAGGTGATCGCACACACACACAAACACACACACAGAGAGTTTGTTGAATGGGCACATGTCAAACTGGTGGCTTCATACCAATACAAATACAGATATTGACTTGTATCAAGTCTCGTGATAAGCATCTCAACATTATTGTATTTCGATTATTGTCGCCAAATTCTTACATCAATCGTCGGAATGATGTAATGAGCTAACGAATAAAATATTTCGGAACAAATAAGCAAATAAATAAATGATAGAATAGTGAAACATGATTTATCACTCGAGTTTATCTCTCATTCATTGTGTTTCATTGCTACTTTACATTCTCTTGTCCTTCAATGTTTAGAGTTAATCAATGAAATGACAATACAAGAAAACATACATGGTATGTGTAATTTCCTCCAGTGTACTGATCGTGTTTGGCAGTTGAAACGGTATTCATGCCATTTCATCAACATTTTCACAATATTTGAAATGTGCTGATGATAAGTGTAGTTTGTATGGGAACACAATCATCATTTAATATACTTGACATCAACACTCCATTTAATTGTGAATGTTTCTATAATGTGGTTGAATGTCTGTGATGACGAACTCTATGTGCTACATAGTTGTGGTTCTGTAATCTTACCGAATGTAAATCTTCTTATTTGACTATTGAATTGTAGGAACAACTGTTCGAAATTCTGATATAATGAAGAAGTGTTTGACTGAAGAACAGTCAGTGTATGCAAGTGAGTGTGAATACTTACTAATGAGTGTTTGGCACTTATGTTTCCTTTGAATTATTCAACGATGATGTGTTGTATATATTGCTGGAATAGCTCATTAATTTTCATATGAAATGTCTTGTCAATTGTCACTTTGATCAGATTGTTCGAAGTGTACAAAGTAAATATATCACTGAAATGTTTGAAATTGATGATACTTTTTGTGTGAGGAATCACTCAATGATTCAATGTTCATCGATGTTGTACGAATCACAGACACGTGAAATTCCATGTATTGTTGATAATAGGTGGCTTATTTGAGTTGTATGTAACGTGATTGATTCTAAATGAGAAGCGTCCATCTAGACTGTTCAACTAGTAGCTTCTACGTCGTTTCTATTCGTTCAAATAGTGATAATGAATGATAGTTGACTTGTTGTTTATAGATTGAGCAATTCTACAAACGAATATTATAAATCCATATACTTCTAATATTTTCTGTAACAATTATCCTTTCATTCTCACACCGATCCAGAATTGGTGGATGAATACAGAAATGAAATTTGTCAGTTACCCAATTCTAACAATATTCGAGGTAAATTTTCTTAATGAATATACCTGTCTTTGTCATCCATACACATTCTAATACAGAAATTACATTCGTATATTTCCTTGTTCATAGATTATCAACAACTGCATTACAAATTCCGTAGACTGGATGGTCTACTACGAGATCGATATGGGAAAATACGTGTATGCAACATTTATTTATGTGAGTATAGTAATTCTTCTCTAGATGTACATTGATTATGACAGATAAGAAATTATTCAGGTAGATTTTTAAAATAATGGACAAATACTTCTCATTCAGTTCACCAAGTCATATGAATCCATACTATCACTACATTGAGAAATGTTCAGTCAGTTAGTCAATTAGAACATGAAGATAAATGAAGTTATGGAAACATGAGAATACAATTCATGTTAGACTAGACCATTAGAACTGGAATTTTTGTTACTTGTATGATAGTTGAAAAGTTAAATTCAAACGGAAACAGACACTGACATAGTTGTTGATTGCAACAATAAACACTGTGAATATGAATTATTTCTCTCAAACATTACATTATCACTTACATTATAGATCTACTCACTATTCGATTTTCATTAATCTACCATGTGCTCACTAATGACTAGCTTCGTGAGAAAGTTCTGGGAGTTCCGGTGAAAAGATGTGACCAGTGGTGTTAATCCTCGTCCTGTAGAAACAGGTGTCTACCTCAGTACAATGGAAGATGGTCGCACAATTTTGTGGATTGGTTTGGGTTATACATTAACACCATTAGACGCCGGCTCATTAGTTCAATAGGTTGAGTGTTCGCGCGCGAGCGGGATCGTGGATGCGCACTTCTGGGGAGTCCCACAGTAGGACGAAACAGCTGTCCAGTGCTCCCAGGTTTTCAATAGTGGTCTGACATCAATCGGTTCATGATCTCAATCAAAAATCTATCAAGTATTTCACTATTCATACCTGTGAATTTAGATTTCAGTTAAATTTTATTTGTTTTCTTACATTTCAGTTTCACATGACATATTGCAAACTATTCATAAACAAATTGATAATCAATTAAAGAAACGTTAGTTAGTTGTCTTGTTTTATTTATTTTGAGTTTTATTTGTTATTTATTGTTAGTTCTATCAATTGATTCATTGAAAGACAGTAACTGAAATTTAGTTCTGAATGTCGATCTTTTTACGCTTTATTCTTTATTGAAATCTCTAATGTTATACTTGTATTGGCAGTTAGGATAGTATGATGCATTTGATTTATTGATGTATGGGTGAGAATTTCGATCGTATGACTTCACTTTGGGATCTATTTGAAAAGAAATCTTGTTTGGTTCTGTTCCCTTGATAACTTTTGCCTTACTTCTGATTTCAGTCTCTTTTGAACTTGTGGTGGTGGAATATTAAATGTTATCACATTATATTTCCATTGGTAAAAGTTTGGGTTTAGATGACTGAAAAAATTTTTTTTTTCTATCTCTCAATTGATTTTTGTGTCCAATAGTTAGTCTGCTTTCGACAATCACTTCATAAAATACTGTCCCACGTCTTTTTTTATACACCTAAATATCCATTTTGGCTTGCCAGGCCGAAATTTACGTGCATAGACTAAGTCATCTGCTTCAAATTTTCGATTCTCCGGACAATTCCCTTTCTTATTATTTTGTAGTCCACTTATTCTGTCTTACGGGTTCAAAACATCAAAAATGTCGTAATTGGTCGGCCAAATATTATTTCGGTTGGTGATTCCCCGTCTTGACACTCTGGACTAGGTGTAATTCTGTAAGAAATTAGAAACTGTTGCAGAGTTTCTTCTACGTTATCTTCTCCTTCAATCTTTAAAAGAGCCCGATTACGAATATCAACAAATTTTTCTGCTTGCTCTTTTGACTGAGGGTGATACGGTGGGATTCTAATATGTTCAATTCCATTTTGTTTACAGAACTTCGCAAACTCTGAAAACGTAAATTGTGTCCCGTTAACTGAAACCAAAATATTAGGTGTCCCAAACCTACCAAATAGTTGTCTGAGATGTAACAGTGTTTGAGATGTAGACGGTCTTTGCATAACATAAATTTTAAACCATTTTGAGTATGAATCTACCACCACCAAAAAATAATTGTCCATTTATTGGTTCAGCATAATCGATGTGTTCTTAAATACAAGGCTTGTTTATCTCTGGCCATGGCTGGGATTTTAATTTCAGTGTATTCAACAGTAGATCCCACAAAACAAATTTATCCATCCAATCAAAACCTAATAGGTTGGTATGACAGTCCCCAGAAATACAACATTTTCCGATCATATTCTTGTCACCCAATGTGAGAGGCAGCTGCATTTCCTCAAGAAGAGTAATGTTAGTATCTGTCGCACTCTTAGCGTTATATTATGTAGATTGAAATCGAGATCGACCAAGTTTTATCTAAGTCTCTCTAGAAATTAATGTTATGTCAGACCCCGTATCAACTTGCAGCTTAACCAGATTCGCTGGGAGTACAAACCCTTATTTCTATTAAAAGATTTACGCAAGACACTAACTTCCCCAATCCATTGTTCCTTTCTACTAGATTTGTGTCATGCTTCAAATTCACAATTCTTAGACGATCTTCAGAAACTGATTTCAGACTGACATTGGGATCTTGTTTTGATCCTCTCTAAAATCCGTGTTCTGATGTTTACATCTACTGCCGATTGTAACCGTCAGACAAAAATAAGGCATTGAAACTGATCGGAGGATATTTCTTGAAACAGGAACCGCTCACATTCCCGGCTCACGATGCTTGTATAAGTCACATAATCGTCCTGTGGTTCTTTTACAAGCTAGAGACACTGATATCTAGTGTGAAAAAATTGATGATCGTCTATCAAATATACGTGTCAGGCATTCTACTATTTCTCTGAAGGTAATCTTGGTTGGCTTCTTTGGGCACAGAAAATTGCAGAACTTTTCATGTTCAGAAACTCCGAACTTAGAACCTTTGTCCCACTCTTTAAAGTTATTAATAAACAAACTCTCATGGCGCTTAAATCATGTCTCAAAAGTAATCCAACTTTCTGGGTCAAATCTAAATTTATTTATTGAATTCGAAATAGAATCCGGAGTCAAAGTGGAATCAGATACCTGAGTTCTTCAGGAGACTGACATTTTCTTGACTAATAACTCGATAAGAGAATTTCGATGTTGCAATAAAGATTTCAGATCATGCATTATATTGTACCGAAATTCACTTTAACTGAATATATAGGCGCAGATCAGTTTTAACCACCGTCACCAAGGTTATAACTCTCTGTTTTACTTTCTCTACACGTATGAGATGTTAATTTACCTTAAGTGTATATCTACACTCAGTTCCCTCCCAGTGTCTATTCTATAGAAGGAACGAATTGAGCGAAGAAATTTCTTTTCAATTAGTTTTTCATCATGGCTCTACACTAATATATATACGTTTTACAATAATAATATAATACTCATCGAGTGGATACATTACGTAATAATTACATAATGACCTTTAAATTAACATTCAGTAATTGGAAGAGAGAGGATTATTAATATTCAAAGTAATCAAGAAGTTGCTATGCTGCGTAATATAAGAAACAAAGAAGGAATAGAATTTTACCGGATGGTCAATAGGATAGTAGTTACGTAAGAATCAAGAGATGAATGTTGAGAAGTTATAAGGCTCAAAAGCGATAGAAACAAAATTACAAAAAATTTTAATATTAAAATAAAATGGAAGAAGTATGAAAAATAGTTCTTCTGACGGAAATGTTATACTGAAGGCCAGGGTAGAGAAAGTGGTTGTACGAATTTCTTTTGGATGCAAAGGTCAGGTTTGTGAACATGGATTGCGATGGCTTCCGCCATGTGCAAAAGGCGCACTCGTAAACCATGTGGTAGATTTGATGGAATATTGTAGATAACCTTAAAAGCTTTATTCACTTCGACTTGATGACCTGTGTCAACCAAGTGAGAGAGAATAGAACTTTTAATCACTTTCACCTGTCCTTTGCTTAGCCTCCTTCTTTATTTACCAAATGGCAAAATGGGAATTTTCACTATTCTATAGAACTTCAACACAGCTCAGATCAAGAACTCGTGATTAGCCTGACTAGAGTGTAAACAAATTTCCACACCAAAAGCCAACACAATCCAACAACAATGAACAATCAATAACGATTAATAATAATTATTAGGGTATATTTAACTCAACTAACACTTTTCAGACTACCTACATGTATAACTAAGCAAACAAATAATCATTATCATTCTCTCATACACATCACCTTTATCCTTGTGAAAATATCATTCAGATTTGAATTCGTCATACAGACCACATAAATAGATAAAAACTATTGAGGAAGTGAACATATGATTGACATGTTTATTCTTACAAGTTGAATGTAATCGATTGTAACGTGTGATGAATACGTCACTCATAGTGGATCACATTTACATAGAAACTGAATTTATTTTTCAAAAAATCACCATTCATATGGATGGTTGACAACCATCCATTTCACTATGTTTACAGATAATTTAGAACCGAGAAAATCTAATGTAGAAATGGCAATAACAATTTGTAAACGTACGTTGAATATATCATGTTTATCTATCCTATCCTATCTTATCTTATACTATCCTATCCACTACATTTTATGAAGCGTATTAATTTCGTATATTTAAAATGAAATTGTAATATTTGATCTAGGTTCAACAGATATTCAGTTAGTCAGTCAGTCAGTCAGTCAGTAACAACGTAGAACTTCGTACGCACGTACGTACGTACATCAGTTCGAGTTACCATACCTCCATTAGCATAAAGATACACTAGTCCATCCAAATCTCATTGTGGTATAGGTAGTAAGAGCATAAGCAGTAATGGGAATGATTAGGATTTGAAGATGTTATTCAATGGGTATAATCCAGTGAAATAAATTTTGAAAGAGAAAAACAAGAAAGGGATATGAAGAATAGAGAAGATTAAAATTTGGCAGAACACGAAGAGTAGATTCAACTGCACGATTTCAAACGATTATTATTACTATTATTGGCTTCATTCAATATTATATTTCGGATACAACATAGAATTCTCAACAAGTTTCCTTTACAAAGCACGGAAAAACAGGAAAAAAGAGAAGAAAGGAAAGAAAACCGTGAAAACAAGATCTGAAAAGGTTAACTCTAACAACCTATTCGTCACAGTCTATAAGGATTACATTCGGACAATTATTATTTTACTAGAAAGATTCGAATTCACAAGTATAGTTAGCTATACGTTATGATGAATTCTACTTCAATCTGTATTCCCAAAATAGAATGCAATGCATCATATCCAGATAATCATCATTTAGTACTAATAATTATTGTTGTTCTCATTCCATCGATTTCTAAATTGTAGAACATTTAGATGGACTAATCAAAAAATTCAGAACAAACGAGGAACAATTACAAGATCTGAGAAGTAAGTTCATTCAGGGAAGTAGAAATGTAAACAGCATAGACGGGTAAGCGATTAACAGATAAATGATCATATTGTCGGTTAAATGGAGATACAACTTATCACTTATCGTTCATCTTTCAGATGAAATCAATATGGAATTGTCAACTGAAAGTCAAACAATTGATCAATGTATGTTGAAACATGAACTAATCAAACAAATTTATCTGATGATTGTAGATATGATGTGCAGAAGCAAACTTTATCAATCTATTGAACGAAAGATACTTATGGGAGGTCAGTGTGTACCGAATGTATTTCACTTCGGAATTGATTAATTCGATCGCCTGCAAATTGTTGTTGTTGTTGTTGACGCTGATGATTTGTGTGTGAAGTATTTATGCATCTGATGATTATTAATGTGAAAATGTGAGGTATAGATAGGATACAGACACGGAATTTGTAGCTAGACTCAATTGTGGAACATGTAACATGACACATTGCAACAGTGTGCATGGAGTTCGACAGTATTTGACTAGTTCAAAACGAACACACTCAACATTCGACCAACTCACATCAATTATGCATACAGATGAGGTGATCGCACACACAAACACACACACACACAGAGTTTGTTGAATGGGCACATGTCAAACTGTTGGTTTCACACCAATACAAATACCGATATTGCCTCGTACCAAGTCTCGTGATAAGCATCTCAACATTATTTTATTTCGATTATTGTCGCCAAATTCTTACATCAATCGTCGGAATGATGTAATGAGCTAACGAATAAAATATTTCGGAACAAATAAGCAAATAAATAAATGATAGAATAGTGAAACATGATTTATCACTCGAGTTTATCTCTCATTCATTGTGTTTCATTGCTACTTTACATTCTCTTGTCCTTCAATGTTTAGAGTTAATCAATGAAATGACAATACAAGAAAACATACATGGTATGTGTAATTTCCTCCAGTGTACTGATCGTGTTTGGCAGTTGAAACGGTATTCATGCCATTTCATCAACATTTTCACAATATTTGAAATGTGCTGATGATAAATGCAGTTTGTATGGGAACACAATCATCATTTAATATACTTGACATCAACACTCCATTTAATTGTGAATGTTTCTATAATGTGGTTGAATGTCTGTGATGACGAACTCTATGTGCTACATAGTTGTGGTTCTGTAATCTTACCGAATGTAAACCTTCTTATTTGACTATTGAATTGTAGGAACAACTGTTCGAAATTCTGATATAATGAAGAAGTGTTTGACTGAAGAACAGTCGGTGTATGCAAGTGAGTGTGAATACTTACTAATGAGTGTTTGGCACTTATGTTTCCTTTGAATTATTTAACGATGTTTGTTGGGATGGCTTCTGGAAACTATGACGTTGCCTTCATAGTCCCTAAAGGATCCGAATGTTTTCCATCCGCTCAAAACTTTATGGAGCTTTTCAGGTTATCAACGTGACATGATACTATTTTACAGTATTATAATATACGTTTTTGTGGATTGGATGGGCCATAATTTTGGTATGACAGACGCTGATATCTATAAATACTCATGATTTCCTATACATTTTGATTATTACTCAATAAGCACTGCAGTAGTCTTCTTCCGTTTTGTGGTTTGCAACGGTTGGTTCTATATGCTCGAGTGCTGTTGTTGTATTTTGTGTTCTGTGTTTATTAAGTAACTAACCTGACACTGACGATGGGATGTACCAATAGTAGCGCCAATTACTCTTAAACATTCAGAATCTATGCTTGAACTCCAGGAAAAACGGTACGAACAGTTCGAAGTGAATGTCCGGGAAATGCTAACGCAACAAATGAATCTTAGTCATAAACGACTTGCTGATTATTCATGTAATTCACATACCGATTCCATCATTCATTCTATCCATGAATTTAATTTCGATGGTTTGGCTGGTATTACTTTTGAATTCTGGTTCAAGAAGCACGAATATTTGTTCAAGGTCGACCTCCAAAAACTTGGTGACGCAGCCAAGATCAGAACTCTGCTACGAATACTTGGCATGGTTGAAAACGAATGTCAGAGTAATCGCATCTTTCCAAAGAACCCATGAGATTTTTCGACGAGACTATAATTTATGGGTGAACCAATCACATATGAGATAAGAAGTTTTGGATTTTGGCGCGAAATTAACCCATCCATTTGGCTATATAAAGTCTCGGCATCATAGCCGATGTCAGTTCGTGATGAAAACCCTATTTCTGATTCCTAATACTAACCATAAACTGTAAATATTAATTCTAATTATTCACGCTGGTTTATAACCCTCATTTAGCCGTAGTATGTAGGTTAACATTCTCAAGGTCTCTTTAGCATCGCTCAAAGGCCATCCATAAATTATAGTCTCACCGATTTTTCTTTTAATGCAACAATTGATATCCTGTCTGAAGTCTTTGCTGAAACGTCATTTTAGTTTACCATCCGCTATCAGTGCCTCAAGGTAAAACATGCAGATTTACTAAAAATTGAATGTGAGCGGTTTAAAGTATCAACAGTGACAGCAGATCATTTTAAGTGTCTCGTGTTTGTATACGGTCTCCAATTTCCCGAAGATGCTGATAACAGAACCAGAATTTTGAGTAAAATGGAACAATCCCCGAACATAACGCTACAGGAAGGAACCACCTTGAGCTCCCACCTTTAACGAAATTTTGGGGTTTAGATGCCATTTCCTCAAATTTTCCCCAGACCTGGGGAAATTCCCCAATACTTCCCCAAAGTTTGGAGATTGGGACAGAGATTGACTAACTTGAAACACGACATCATGGTTAAAAACAATAGCGGGCCGCCATACGTCCATGTTGTAAGCAAAAAGGAAGATTCCGGCTCAAGAAAATTATCGCACACAGACAATCAACCCTCATCTCCATGCTGGCAATGTGGAGATTGACATTGTAAGAGGTTCTGCCCATACAGAGAACATTGTCGCACTAAATGTCATCGCAAGGGTCATAAAGAAATAAGTGGGGTAGGACTACAATTTATGGACGACATTTGAGCGACGCTGGAGTGACCTTGAGAGTGTAGCGTGGCGTCGTGTTGAGATTAACTATGAACACCGCTACCAAGAAACACGTGCCAAGTGAATCAGAAGGCGAAGGTCGAACGTAATCAATTAAATCCATAAAATCCCCGAGAAGCCAAATATCAGAAGGCAATTAATGGACCATATCGAGATATATATTTGCTGGCGATCTCGTGGTATCGAAAGGATACCGAGATCGTGCCAGGATACAAGCTTGGTTACAGAACGTAACCGAATTCGCGCGAAGTCACAATCAAAGTGTGAGTACAGGAATGGAAGCACAAAATCGCTGTCATTAGCACAGTCAAACAAAAGCACATTAAAAACAAGCACTGGTACAAATGGTTATAATAATAATTGTTTTTATTAAACCAGTCGTGTTCTTGTGATAAATGTGAGTCACTACAAGAGTGAGCATCTACTAATTAGGACTAAATGAGGGTTGTCAAGCAGTTAGAATTCTCTTTTACTGTTTACGATTATGGTGAAAAGTTAGATTTAGGGTTTTCATCACAAACTGACATCATCTATAATGCCAAAACTCTATTTAGCCGAATGTATGGATGAATTCGTGATTCCTTATCTTATATCCGATTAGTTCGTTCATAAATTATATTCTCGTCACAAGCTGCAGAAAAAAACCCATAAAAGACATTTTTCGAAACCTTGCTTCGAGAAGTACAGGTCCGGAGCAGAAACTAACAAAACCTTGGTATCACATTACGGATTACGAATTTACCTCCAAAGAAAGTATCTAACTTTAGATATCAATAAACAAAGTACTCGTCTTTGACTTGATACAGTATCTGATGTTCCTCTGGCCAGCCCAGAAACTTGGAGGAATATTGAGAGACCCACAGTTCATCCAACAACACAACTAGAACACAATGCATCTGGTGGGAAGTTAAATATTGTTGGAGGGATATCTTGTACTGTTTCTAAAGATGATGTGAGAATGAATGCAACAGTACACCTTACAAAGAATCCAGTATTCGACTTTTAGGGGTTAGATCTTATAGTAATATCAATACTAGCAGAGCATTCGATTAATAACAGCTGCAGCTGAATCAGAACTGATAACTCCTTAGAGCTCGACCAGAAAAATGTCGAGCTACAAAGACACTACCACGTGCTTAGGGAAGGATAAGGAGAATGTACAAAAGCCAAGGCATTGCTAAACCACAAACCTGGAACTACTCTTGTTTTCCGAGCTAAGAGACCTGTGTTATATGCTTGCCCTTACAGTAGATAGATGGAAGTGACTAATGGAGCTCATTCGAAGTGTATAAAACTTGACTAATGTATTTGCGAAGGATCTATTCAGACTGTTCACCTAGTAGCTTCTAAGTCATTTCTATTCGTTCAAAATCATTTTTCAAGTAATGATGGTGATGATGGTGGTTAATTTGTCGTTTATGAATTGGGTAATTCTACAAAAGAATATTATAAATCCATATAATTTTAATATTTTCTGTAACATTTGTCCTTTCATTCTCAAACCGATCCAGAATTGGTGGATGAATACAGAAATGAAATTTGTCAGTTACCCAATTCTAACAATATTCGAGGTAAATTTTCTTAATGAATATACCTGTCTTTGTCATCCATACACATTCTAATACAGAAATTACATTCGTATATTTCCTTGTTCATAGATAATCAACAACTGCATTACAAATTCCGTAGACTTGATGATCTACTACGAGATCGATATGGGAGAATACGTGTATGCAACATTCATTTATGTGAGTATAGTAACTCTTCTCTATTCATTCTATTGCTAATCAAATGAGGTTTTCGTTCAAATCTACGCACTTAATCAATATGTTCAGTATTTATATAATAAAACTTCAATAAAACAATAATAAGAGTCGATCATACGTCTACATAAATAATTGGATTTCATCTTCTGTAGAGTGAAAGTTGAAATGTCAATTAAGTAGTGATGTAACATACTTTACAATGTATATATTGCACCAATCGTGAATATCATGATGTTTCTCACACACACACACACACACACACACACTGCATTCCCTTATGCATACATGAATATAAGTTGGGAGTGAAATATATCTGACATGGATGTACGTTGATTATGACAGATAAGAAATTATTCAGGTAGATTTTTAAAATAATGGACAAATATTTCTCATTCAGTTCACCAAGTCATATGAATCCATACTATCACTACATTGAGAAATGTTCAGTCAGTTAGTCAATTAGAACATGAAGATAAATGAAGTTATGGAAACATGAGAATACAATTCATGTTAGACTAGACCATTAGAACTGGAATTTTTGTTACTTGTATGATAGTTGAAAAGTTAAATTCAAACGGAAACACACACTGACATAGTTGTTGATTGCAACAATAAACACTGTGAATATGAATTATTTCTCTCAAACATTACATTATCACTTACATTATAGATCTACTCACTATTCGATTTTCATTAATCTACCATGTGCTCACTAATGACTAGCTTCGTGAGAAAATTCTGGGAGTTCCGGTGAGAAGACGTGACCAGTGGTGTTAATCCTCGTCCTGTAGAAACAGGTGTCTACCTCAGTACAATGGAAGATGGTCGCACAATTTTGTGGCTTGGTTGGGGTTATACATTAACACCATTAGACGCCGGCTCATTAGTTCAATAGGTTGAGTGTTCGCGCGCGAGCGGGATCGTGGATGCGCACTTCTGGGGAGTCCCACAGTAGGACGAAACAGCTGTCCAGTGCTCCCAGGTTTTCAATAGTGGTCTGACATCAATCGGTTCATGATCTCAATCAAAAATCTATCAAGTATTTCACTATTCATACCTGTGAATTTAGATTTCAGTTAAATTTTATTTGTTTTCTTACATTTCAGTTTCACATGACATATTGCAAACTATTCATAAACAAGTTGATAATCAGTTAAAGAAACGTTAGTTAGTTGTCTTGTTTTATTTTTTTGGATTTTCTTCCGCAGTGTCTGTCATTGAAAGGTGTACGTCAGAAGTACGCAAACCATGTGAAATTTCTTTTTTAGAATGCTATCAGTCAAGTCAGACCTGATGTCAAACTGTCATCTGATTTTGCAACTTCATGCGGTTTCTTGCAAGTCTGTCCATCATCTCCATTTCTGTATAATTTCATCATAGACCTATCGATGGAAATAACTATCCCGTCGAATGAATTTTCGGGAATCAATCTCCCTCCAGGAGGTCCACTTAGAATGTGTGGATGACACAGTTTTGTTTGATGAGGACGCTGATAAAATGCAGTTACTATTAGTAACACTGAGCAACGATACCAGAATGTTTGGGATGCGTTTCTTCCCCTCTAAGTGCAAGCTGTTGACTGCCTCAACACCTGAACTAAGAATAGGGAGTGAGGTAGTCGAACTCACTGACAACTTCACTTATCTCGGAAGTCTGGTTAGGCGTAATAGGTTGGTGTCTGATGGATTCAAAAACCTTGTTTGGCTTTCATTAGCTTACGTCACTTATTGAGAATGCGAGATATTAGTCTATCAATTACGGGACGATTATACTACTCTGCTGTCCGTTATGTTCTACTGTAGGGCTATGAAACGTGACCATTATGAGAAGAAGATACTAGTAAGCTACTAGTATTTGACCACAGATGTCCTAGAAATATTGCTCACATCTTCTAGGATCACCGCGTTAGTTACAGTGAGGCTAGACGCAAGGGATTAGGAATGATGGTAAATCATTTGATGAGGTTGTAAATTTTCATTTACTGAGATGGTTGCGATACGTGTTACGTATGCCTGAATACCGATTACGACGACGCGAAATGCTGACTAGTGTTGTAGATGGTTGGAAGAAGGTTAGGGGTGGTCAAACCAAGACATAGTACCAGTCTGTAAAGTCACTAATTTTTGGTCTGAGCCATGTTGGTAGATACAAACTACTTGGCCGGGGTCCACGTGACATGGCTCAGAGCCGATCACAATGATATAGGTGTATATACTCTTTGTCTTCCCTTACACCGTGAGTTTTAAATTGCTTTATACTTTTATTTCTACGAACCACTTGTTTCTCCCTGCATCATATCCTTCTACACACATTTTTTATATAGTACCATCGTTGACTTAACTAATTCTATGAATTCAGTGTTCATCTGAGTGTACTAATGAAGTGTGACAACTTGAACCGATGCATATATGTGCCTGGTCTTACGTTGTAGCTAACTTACTGATTGACTGGGATAATTTATCGTAAATTGCTACCGTTTAGACATGAGAAGTGATTTATTGCTTATAGATCTAATATTTATTGAATGTAATTGATCAACTTCGTACCTAACTATACATTTTTTTTTTAATTTTTAGTTATTACTTGATTGTGTAGAAGGAAACATTCACATATGTTTGTCAATTGGATATTGTTTTAATTAAAATTATGTTCAATGAATTTTACATTTTATGAAGTAATAACGAATGATTTTTTAATAGTTTTAATGAATCGCTTTGTGGATGACAAGTCTTCGAAATGAACGGTAGATACAATTTCCTAAGCTTTTCTAGTAACCCTCAGGATAAATCTACACAGCAATTTGAACACGAGAGAAAAGGTGGGAAATATAAAAGAAATCTTTTACTTC
Organism: Schistosoma guineensis; assembly: GCA_944470375.2. Classification (NCBI taxonomy): domain Eukaryota; kingdom Metazoa; phylum Platyhelminthes; class Trematoda; order Strigeidida; family Schistosomatidae; genus Schistosoma; species Schistosoma guineensis. The sequence continues at coordinate 17,206,443 of OX103893.1, forward strand.
AAAGATTCATTCATGCAAAGAAAATCTAGGGTTTTTACAGTGTTTTAAATGGCCTCGAGTTTCCCGAAAATTCTGGAACGCTACTAAACATAGTAGGTAGGCAAATATCTGTTGATCGCCAACGTAGATTATCTATGTCAAGTGATTGGAGGCCTACTCGAGTTAGACGGGAATGGTGTGACAAACTAGCTAACTTGGAAGTCACACCTCGCGGTCAGCATCTATCATGGATTACCCCTTCGACGTATCAAAGTACTATGGCTCCTTTGAAAACCGTATAACACAAAGGACATTATTATGGAAATATATTAGTAAGAATGAGTACAGAGAAGATAGTAGGACCACCACCGCATGAACCAGTCTATGGCATACGATTAACTGACGCGCGTTGGTTATCCTTGACTTTGACGGGGATCGATGATCCATTCGGCATTCAATGACCCAACTGCCGAATGATTTGGCCAGGGTTCAGTGATATTTCACTGACATGTGACTTTTTACTTTGTAGATGTTTCTGGCAAAACGTCTAGTGAATGTTGACAAGATAAGATATTTCTCAGCGTTTTCAGACCCTTTTTTGGCTTTATTAGAGAAATTTTCTGGATCATCCCAACAAAGAATTTCTTTGTTTAGTTTTTGTTCAAGTATAAATTGAATGGTTGCTTATTGTGTTCCTCTACAAAGAATAGTAGAAGTTAAGTTTTCATTTGTAAGGTTTACTTGAAATATTATATATAGGTTATTAGCTAAGAACTAATTTTTGAATCAAACAAATGACACATTTATATAGAGATATTATCTTAAATTGACTCAAGAATTCAACCAATAAATTACTACAATTTCACAAACCTTCATTATGGCATACACGTTTCTTAGAAAACAAGAACCACAGTATGTTTGATTCATAGTACAGACTACTGAAAATAATGATGAGTGACATAAATACTAAAATGTTAATCAATTAAAGAATGGGTGGTGCTAAAGATTTCCTCTTCGTTCACTTTGTACTCCTCCAAAATTAACTTTAGGATGCTGTACAATTGATTGTGCTTCGTGTACAATTACTTACTTACGCCTGTTACTCCTAGTGAAAGAGCATAGACAGCCCATCAGCATTCTCCATCCAACCCTGTCTTTGGCAATCCTTTATAGTTATTATTCATCCTTTTCATATCTGCTTCTATTTTCCGATGTAGTGTCTTCTTTGGCCTTCCTCTTTTCCGTTTCCGTTCAGGATTCTAAGTTGGCACTTGTCCCCTGATTCAGTTTGTTGATTTCCGTAATCTTTGTCCTATCCATTCCCAACGTCTTTTCCTGATTTCTTCTTTAGCTGGAAGTTGGTTTGTTCTCTCCTACAGAAGTTTATTGCTGATGATATCCGGCCAATAGATGTTGAGTATCTTGCGTAGACAACTATTTATAAATATTTCAACCTTCTTGATGATGGTTGTAGTTTCGTGTAAAATCCTGAAACCAAAGTACAAGAAACTATAATGGCTAAACGTCCAAATATTATTCGATTGTTAAGTGCTAGATAGATTATTTCACAGTTGAAACAGTCAGAAAATAAAGTAAACTATTCATTCTTTTAAAAGAGTAATGTAGAAGGGGAGAACACAGTCAAGTTACTAGGAATTAAATGTAATTCACAAAAATAATTAACGTTCGATAAACAGGATATAGGAAGCCTATTCAAAATAAGAGAAACCCAAAGTAAATAAAGGTGAATAAACGTTTAAAAGATGAACAAATATTGTTAAATATGTGAGAACGAACTAATGTGCCAAAATAAAAGACAAATAGTGTGAACCAAATTATTTGTTAGAAAGACTGTAGTACAGTCAAAACATTAAATTTGTTGCATGAACTCAAACTACTGATTAAGATTAAGTAGTATAATTCTAAATACGACTTGATGTAGAAGTTTGTCATTGTAAATCCGAACGAACAACTGAATTACAATACACTTTTGTCATATTAAACTCAAATATTTAAAAAATAAACATAACACATGGTTAAGCTAATGCTTTTTGTATGATTTCAATCTGAAAATGGTTTATCTGATGTATATCAAATAATTTAGTGATCCAATAATGATGGAATGTCGACTAGATGTTCTTCAGAATATTTGTTGATAATATTTAGCTGAATATTTAAAGAGCGATGTTATAATGGTGTGGTGATGCGTCGAGTCGTGGTTGACTATGACTACCACTACAGGAAGACTATGTGCCAGTTAATTGATAAGATCCCTCGTAGGCCAAATATCAGAAAGCAGTCGATGGCTGTAGTCGAGATGTGTTTGTGGGTGATCTCGTGGTATCGAAAGAATACTGAGATCGTGCCAAGTTACAAGTGTGGTTACTGGGCGTAACCGAATTCGTGCAGGGTCATAATCAACGGAAGAATGTACGTATTTTGGTACGGTTAAACAAACAAGTGCGGAGAAACAATCCCTGGTACAATTGGTTATAATAATAATTGTTTCCATTACACCAATCGCGTTCTTTTGATAAAAGTAGGTCACTACAATGGCGATCCCTGACCCTGAGTTATTATATAAGAGAGTTTTATGAGTTTACTTTATATAAAAAGTGAGCCAAATATATCTTCATAAGCACTAGGATTTGATAACACCTCTAGCTTGTCTACTGATTTTGGTTTCCCATCAGTATGGTCAGGTCCTTTCCTGAGCATTTCACTACGATCGATCGCAGCCTCTCGTATAACTGATCCTTATCGTCATCATTGCTATCAATGATGGATACATTACATTGCACAACATTCATTGTGACTACCTCCTTCTTTGTTTTGAATGATGCATTGTTGATCCTGGGTCCATGATTTCCCCATCCTATAAGTGTCTTACGTGCATTTTTGGACAGCATCAGAGCAACGTCCAGAGCGTGCGGAACATTTTCCTCTTCATGATTGGAGTACATCAGCATCTCTCCTGAATCCATCCTTTTCTGTCCAGCATGAGTCCACTGGCTTTCACTGATCTCCTCAATTTCGTACCTATTTGATTGGTCCTCCCGGTCTCTCACACTGTCCGGATGTTCCATGTACCAATAATTATTGTCACCCTTGTTTTTAGAAGAGTAACAGACGTCGTAACCTCCAAATAATCTCGGCTTTCACTATGAAGTGTCATAATTCTTCTGAATAAAGATCCTTCTCTCAGAACACTTCTGACGGACATTAGAATTTCAGCAAAAGAATTACATTTACCTTCATAGCAGTGATATCACCTTCATTCATCATATCAGTGGCAGTTCTGTCTTGTTCTACTTCTATTAACAGATGCATAGGTGACGACATCTACGTACCTGTATTTTCTAAACATGGTTATTGAATGAAAACACAAAACTACAGTAGATACCCAGTGACTGTAAATAAACAAGGCAATCTGTGGATTGGACAGTTTAGCTACAACATTGTCCTCGTCGTTCGAATATACAGTGCTACAGGTTTGTCTATTAGTGATAGTCAAGTTGTGATCCATCTCCTAACTTCTTCGAGCTCCCATAAGATAACGACCTGTGGCAGCCTGTCAAATTTAGCAGTCTTTTGACTGTCACCAATCTCTCATCTCTGTCATATCCTTCAAAGTTGTTGGTCTAAAAGAAACAGTTACCTGTAGTTAGGCTCGATGAAATAAGTATTCAAAGTTTACAACAGTAACAATATCTCATGTGTATGGTATTTAGATTTTGAAAAACAAACATGAAGCAAACGCCTTTTTATCTCTTGACTATGTGAAATAATAAATTAAAGCAAATTCACTGAAACTGGAAAGTGTAATTATTTTGATTTCTTATACACCAAAACAATATGATTAATAGTAGTTATGTTCGAAAAGACTTAAACAACTCTGCATATAAGAAATGTTTTCCATACAATAGCTCTACATCAGTTTTAAGGTTATTCCCTGGAAACTCAAATGACTTATGGTTAATCACCGAGATTCTCATCAGTCTTCAGTTTTACGTTATCGTTGAAGATGAGAGTGTAATTACTGAGGTTTACATTCAGCTTGGAACATCAAGAGCAGGTCGACAATGGTGAATAGGGAAGAAATGTATCAAAATGTCTTGGCTCAGTCATGAATCAACGGTCATCCTCAATAACATCTTGCTTTTTAAATCAAATACATTAGTCTCTTCCCAGCTCGAATGTGTCCTTTAGAAAGATTAGACATCATATTGCTGATCGTCACGATAGGATGAGTCAGCGTCGAAAATTATGTGACTTGTATGTCTGATTTTATGAAATAGATGGTCTACATATTTGAGGATTTCTTTCTTTATTATTTTAGTCCTATTACCGTTTATAACCTTCTAATTCAACAGAGTACTATTCTGTATAACAGAAGTCTGAAAAAGTCCTAATTCAGCCGCAGCATGACTGGGAAATGCTAGATTTCATCGACTATTATTGTACGTGATTTGCTAGAGTCAAAAGTTCCTGATCCATTATTTTGAAATGTGCATGATTCAAAAAATTTCAGGGAGTTTATTCGTAGCATATTACCTGATGAATATACAGAAGTTCTGGTCAAAATCTTGATAGGAATAAATATGCAGACCGACGAGGATGGTGAACCCCAACCATGTGGACTTCTTAGTTTTATCCCAGGATCGAAGAAATAACGAAATCTTCTGTCGAATGGTGCTCAAAGTCACTATAACACCGACATTTGACTGAGGCTAGAAGATAGGGTAAAAAAGAATGCGGCACTAGATGAACTATGAACACGTCAACAAAATAGTGAAGAAAACGTTTACTTAGCGAGTTTTCTAGCAGTCGGGTCCTCGATGCGAGAGATACGAAGGCCTAAATAGATAGATCGTGTTTTTTAGGTGTGTAATATACAATTGCTCGTAGCCTAAGGAATAAATTACTTGACCTATGTATTTAAATGAAAGAATTGAATCCACTCATCGTACCTGTGACTGAAACTTGGTTAGTCTATGTCACGGCGTCACTCCAGAACTTTCGCTATACAGCTGTCGAAGAAGTGATAGGAATAGACACAAGAAAAGGGGTGGAGTACATATATACATAGGTAATAACATAAACATCCGTTCCTTTGGCTGTGAAGTTCATGATGGTATAGCCTGTCAATCACTAGCCGTGAACTCATTTTTGAAGGTTGTGAACTTATAAATGGTGTTATCTATCGTCGCGAAAACTGCCTACAGTATAACTCTGTTTTGTAGCACATTTACGATGAAGTGACTATAACAGGTAATCATATTCAGAGATGCCCTTGATATTGGTTGGACAGGGATGACTAGGGGTATTAATAGTTTCACTGTGTTTTTGGATGTATTTGTTTTACTCAACTTCTGAACTTGTTTGTTTATATTTTTGACTTCGGAGACTTTGGTTTCTTTTTGTCTGGTTTGGTGTTTGGGGGTTTTTACTACAGGAACCGAAAATATTGAAGGTTTGTTTCGTGACTGTTGTAGTTATCATTACAATGATATTTTGGTCGATTATTTATGATTTGCGAATAAACTCTGGTACATGTATTGGAGGTTGCTTTTATTGTTATTTTGGTTTCTTAAGTTACAAGTAGATCGATCTACCGTGCTTCACTAACGTAAGAGAGCAGAAACGTGGATTTAAAAATGAATGCTGTCGAATCTAAAACTCCTTTCGACAGTAAGCGTTCATTCACCAGTTAGACATCAGAAACTATCCAGTGAAATCGTCCATTGGAGTTCACTGAGCACTTGAAGAATAAATCGTCATGAAACGATCGGTGTGTAACCTCAACCTTTTGTAATTTTTTTTCAGAAGCGGTCAAATCAAGACAATTTTAAACTTGATTTTAATTTGGCCACATTATATCTGATATATTCCATCATTCAAGTGGCAAAAGTGTTGTCACCGTTATGATGCAGTTATAAGACGAATCTTCAATCTCCAACACACACGCTATTTAAAAAGGACAGTGGTATTTTTCCTCGCTAAGTTTATTTTATTATTTTGATAGTTTATTATGCATCAAGACTACTCCTTCCGATTGAAATCACAAACTAATTAATATTAGACCACCGTTGAAACCTGGAGGCACTGGATGGTCGTTTCGTCCTAGTATAGGATTCTTAAACAGTGGATATCCATGATCACACTCGTAGAGCTCGAACCCAGGACATTCGGTCAGGCGCGCGAACGCTTGACCTCTAGACCATTCAACCGACATCCAACGGTGTTAATGTCTGATATCAACCAATTCACGATATTGTGCGACCGTCCTTCATTTTGTTTAGTGAGTAGCTGCCTCACAACAGACACGGATGAAATCCCTTGGTCACTACTTCCCACTAGAACTCCGAGAAATCCATCTTGAAGCGAATTAATTTTCTTCAATGAGTTTACTCTTTAGGCTTTATATTTACATAAAATTGCATGTTTGTAAGCAAATTATAAGTGTATAATTATACTAATATAATGAATTATGATAATAATTTGATTATAAAGTTTCAAGTAACTAATTATAGAAGAAGGAGGGACTTATGTTACTTAATCATTGTGATAATTTATTTATTTGAACATATTAATATTGGTACACAGGAGCACCGAATATATATATGTCCCACACAGCTCACTTCATTTGTGTGTGGGATATAATACTGCCTGGGTGCCCGAACCGAAACAGGTGGTTTCCATAGGGGGCTACACCCTGAGCCTTCAACCTAAAGGTCTAATCTAGAAGGCAGTGGAGCAATATCAGGTGATGCAGTCCCATGATAGTCGGTGATCAGCAATAAGTTCACACACTATTTTTTTTCTTCAGGATTCTTGAGTCAATGTGCGCCATTGGTTTGGAATTGTGGTTTTCCACACACACCCCCCGCCCTAAGTGGACTCTCCATGTCCACCAACCCGGTTATCAATACAATAACTTGAAACACTTTGAACAGGGTCGACACATTTCAAAGAGTACTGAAGTGCTGAATAAATCAAATAATGAAGATATATATATATAAACTAGAAATAAAAGCTGAATAAATCTGTTATATTTATGATTTGAATTATTTAATGAGGTCATTAAATTGACAATTCATTGATGACAATTATTCTTTCTATGCTTTTCTTTGTTTTACTTCTATAGTAGAACTTAATGCAAAATAGTATGTTGTTGAATGCACAAAACAATAGATAATGACTAAAATAATAATAAATGAAAGAATTATGACCTACTTATACAATTAAACACTTTTGTACACTCACTCACTCACTTACACACACACACACACTCACACACACACACACACACACACACACACACACACACACACACACACACACACACACACACACACACACACACACACACAATTCCTTTGAACATTATAACAGTACACTGAATACATAGATATATAACTATTAGGAAGATAATATAAGATTATATAAGTGTAATTCTTCTTCTTACATTATTGGTTTACATAACAGAATATATAACAATGTAATAATATGAAATTCCAAACTAATTTATTCATTCAGCTCTATTCAAAAATCATAACAGAGAACTATTTTACTAATCAATTAATGAGATTATAAACTTATATCAATCTTAATAGTTGAGAGATAAGGTATAAGGTACATATCATCTGACCTTAACTCCGCCTGGAGCCTTTCTCGGGCTACTACCGGTCCCAAGCCCGGATAAAGGTGGAGGGTTGGGCATAGGATTAGCGTCCACATTGTTCCCGCAGAAAACTAATTCGCTGAAAAAAAAACGCTAGCCAGAAAAAAAAAGAATTCAAACCATTTAAACTCTGCCCTGGGAGTTGAAAGGTCTTCATTTAAAAGAGTTATGACACCCCATGGTTAAAAGTGAGTTCCTTCGAAAGTCACGAGGCTGATACGCCTTCTGACAACCCAAGCAATTACTTATTTAGGTACATGAAATGTTCGTACAATGTGGGAAACCTAAAAAGTCTTTCAAATTGCTACAACAAACTAATTTATTAATTCAACTCTGTTCAAAGATCATAATACAGAACTTCTTAATAATCGATTGGTGAGATTATAAACTTACATCAATTTTAATAGTTGAGAGATAAGGTTTGAGGTGTAATTAACCAGTTTTTTTGATGAAGTTTTGTTCTTTGAGCTGGACGGTTTGATCGTCGAGCTTTCATTGTTATTCTGAACGATATCAACAGCATAAACTTTAAGTAGAAGTGATGTGTTCAAATTTCTTCAAATATTGGCTCATAGTTTGTCTTACAAATCTTAATGTTGATTGATTATTGTTGATCAGTTTGGAGAACAAAAACTCTATCAAAATCATCCCATATGAACTACACATCTTCTCTATTGTCTCAATATTTAACCAGTACATAATCTGACTTTATATTCTGAATGTTATAATGGTAATTTTTGAGGGAAATTATGATTTGATAAATGACGAAATCAAATTTATCATGAATTGATAGATTGTAGAACTTAGTCATATTGATAAGTGTATAATTCTTAATTGATATTTTCAATATATGAGAAAAGGATGTTTGTGGAGATTGTAGTAATTTAATAGTTGAAATTATGAGTTTTTTGGAGCTATTTCTAGTGAGAAGCCATAACCAGTGGAGTTCAACTGTGTCTGTTGTGAATCAGTAACGCGCTGAAGATAATGTAAGACGGTGGCGCCATTTGGTGGATTAGTTGAAGTTAAACATTAACACTGTTAAACGCCGGCCGATTCAATGGTCTAGAGGCTAAGTGATCGCATGCAAAACCGAAGGTCTTGTGTCCGAATCTCGCGAGTGGGATTGTGGATGTACACTATTTAGGAGTCCCATTCTAGGACGAAACGGCCGGCCGTTCAAATTCACATCAATAACAAGTTGACTACTCACTGGATACTTAATTTATTCTCACCCATAAAACTTGTAGTATCAGTTGCTATGTTAAATCCGCACAACTTATTCTAGCTTTCACATTTTAAAACTTTAATAATTCATATCTTTAGTTTATGTAATTCATCATGAAACCGTAATGGATCATTTTATTACTAAATGAAGTAAATATGTAGAGGCTGGTGTTATGCCAAGCTCATATAAGTTATTCTAGACTCTGGACAGATCAATCTATTCATTCTTCTCAAACCACATTTTTACCCTGTCACTTATTCGTTTATCAACCCTAACTGGTTTTATGTAAATCTCGATATGTACAATACTTATCTAACTCATCACATGTATGTAACTGATTTTTGTTCGATTCATGTTTGACTAAATTGAGTTGGCTTACTTGCATTCTCGAATGTGCGTCATTTAGTTACACTTCTCTTTCTCTCCTCATCTCTTCGCCTCCCTGATTGTTCGTTCAGATCAACGATTGTATGAAATATACTCATTCACACTTTATTCTCCTATTATGAATGGTAACTGCTGGTATCTATTTCTGGACTAATACTAAACATATATTCTTTTATTGTATAATTGTTAAGTAACTAAACTATGCATATTCATGTTTCCCTTATTATAAGCTTATTTCGACCGATAGACTATTATTATACGATTTACCATTCTTCAGTTAGGCCCAGCCTATCAATCACTATCTCCCACATTCTCAGCCTCATTTGGCTATATCTTGTACAAATGTTGTTTCGTATTTTATGGTACGATATGGTCTGTTTGGTTGGTATATAAGCCTAATGTGTTTAAAATACATGATTCACATCGCGTAGGCTAAGATTGATGTTCCGGAATTAACAGGCAGGGTTAGGTAGGAAGAAGAACCGATAATGAATCGAGACTACTATTATGGGTTTCATGAGTCTTTGATCCGGACGACAAATCACTGTTCTCTAACTGGCGGTATCATTATGTTATATATTGATAGGGGTACAATGGCACAATTTATAACAATGAACTATAAGATGACTTATCAAAACTGTAACATATCAAAAGAATTCTTAGAAATATTGAAATTCAATACAAGAACCAAATAGTAAAAGGTTGTAAACATAAATCAATATACAGATTAACTCATCAGATAACATCTAATAATCACATAGCTTGATATTCATCAAGAATGTTATATATATATCGGGAGGGGGCAGATAGTAGAATGTTTTAATCAGTTTTATGAGCAGATGATGCAATAAACCCAAGTTACCGTTTTGTAAAACTGTCTCTCGCATGGTGTCCAATCACTGATCACTGTTATTACAAGGACACTAATCAATAGATCTCTATGGGTTGAGATTGTTTAGATTAGAAATCATTGATGCTAGTTTAAGTAACTTGTAGCGTGGCGTCGAGTTACGATTAACTATAAACACCGCTACCAAGAAACACGTGCCAAGCGAATCAGAAGGCGAGGGATGTACGTAACCAAATAGATCCATAAAATCCCCGAGAAGCCAAATATCAGAAGACAGTTAATGGACCAAGTCGAGGTTTATTAGCTGGCGATCTCGTGGCATCGAAAGGATACCGAGATCGTGCCAGGATACAACCTTGGTTACGGAAGGTATCCGAAGTTACAATCAAAGTGTAAGTAAGAGAATGGAAGCACAAAATAGCTGTCATTAGCACAGTCAAACAAAAGCACATTAAAACAAACACTGGTAAAGTTGGTTATAATAATAATTGTTTTTATTAAACCAGTCGTGTTCTCGTGATAAATGTGAGTCACTACAAACTAAACGGATCAAATCAATATATATTTAAGGAATTCCCTATTGAAATGAAATAACTATTAAGAGCTTTCAAGTTATCATTGATAGTCTAAACAATCAATATAAGTTACTCTTGAAAGCATATCAGTTCTTTGTAGATAGGTAAATTAATTCTTCACAGATGACCTGACCCTTCTATCCAATAAACACGAAAAAATGCAGATGAAGACAACTCGTGTAGTAGCAGCGTTTGCATCAGTAGGCCTCAACATACACAAGGGAAAAAGCGATATTCTCAAACACAACACGGAGAACACCAACACAATCACACTTGATGGCAAAATTCTGGAAGAGGTCGAAACTTTCACGTACCTGGTTAACATCATCCATGAATAAGGAGGAGTTTTCATTTATAGTCTAACTATCATTCGTTTGTAATATAAACAATCAAAATCAGTATAAGTTACTCTTGAAATCATGTCAATTCTTTTTAGATAGATAAGTTAATTCTTCAATTAAATCAGGTTGAAAAGAAAAAAACCCAATGTATAAACAACTCAACATCACTTCACAGACTATTTCAACGGATCTTGAAAAGTAGAAAATGCTTCTTCTTCTTCTTCCTTTTAGAATTGGAACAAACTGATGATATTTCGATATTTTTTAAAGTTTATCGAGGAATTCCACTCGGTTGGTTGGTTGACTGGACAGCTGACAAATGCATTCCAAGTAAGGACTGGAGTCAGATAAGACTGTTTATTCTTCCCCTTCCTCTTTTGCTTCTGGTGGTTGACTGGATTATGAAGACCTCGACATCTGAGAGAAAGCACGAAATACAATGGACAGCTCAGAATCAATTAGAAGAAGTTAATTATCAACTTATTACCAGATTGTCTTTCAAATGTGACGGGATTATATCCGTATTGTAACCTCCTAATGATATTGATATATGGTTTTGAGATTAATCTATATGATCACACTAGTTTGAGTGATGAACTCAACTCCAATTTAGAAGCTTATTGGGTTTCTGTGTTCCTTATTTGATTGTGGTTCTCGGGGTAAACGATCCTCAAAACCAGTATACTAGACCAACAAGCTTCAAGTGTTGATCTCACTATCATTGAGTCATTGATCAAAGTAAGGTTAGCATGTATTGGTCAACAAGATGTTATAGGTTCTATGATGGCAATCATGGTGAATAAATGAATATAATTTTAATGGTTGAGATCATGAGTCAACTGAAGCTAGACCACCATTGAGAACCTGGAAGCACTGGATAGCCGTTCCGTCCTATTGTGAAACTTCTCAGCACCGCGAATCTAGGGTACCGCCTCGCCAGTTTCGAACCCGGGACCTATCAGTCTCGCGCGCGATCGCTTAACCTCTAGACCACCGAGCTGTCATTAAGTTTCAATTGAAATATTAGTGAAAAATAATTTTGCCTCACAAGCTTGAAATTATATTATACGGTTCCGTATATTAGAATAGTCCTTCAGTTAAATCATAACACCTAAGAATAAACTCGGGAAACTTGATTTCATTATCATAAGCCAGATACTTGCAAGATACGACAACTGACATCAATTAATCAATAAATGTTCTTCAAAAACATTTAAAAATTCACTCGGCACTGTTTACTTGTATCCTCCAGAGTGAACATCAACTCTAAGATTGAGGTACATCAACTTGACGAGTTCGAAATCGGATGAGATGGTGAGCGTCTTGGATTTCACTACTACCCACTAATCATCTTTGCTCATAAAGACACATTCTACTAAGATGATGGTTGGAGGTAGTCGACAAGAAACTAATATCGAGTCACCTAGACTAGTCACCAAATTGCAACTTGGTCGATAGCATTCGATCTGCACTAAGAAGGATTTGACACAAATGACATTGATCACCACCCAATGATCAATCAATTGTTGAACACATTCTGCTCTCTGAATTTATTCTTAGGGTCATTAATAATACTATAAATACACTTGTTTCTATCAATAAACTAATCATATCACTTGATATTTTTGATTCTATCTATTGTATAATTCAATGAACGTTATTGTTTATTTTTCTACCTAGTTCATAGTAGACTTTTAACGAAACATGTTATTACTGATTTCATAAGTAGTAGGCAGTCTTGTATCGTGTAATTTGTTTAAGAAAGATCATGAATTTCATTCATGTTGTATTCTGACTACTGTTTTGTAGAGTGATTTTGTCGATATTGTAGTGTCGGTTATTATGTTAAGCCCATATACCTTATTCTATCTTTCGGACAGTCCATCCTATTCATTCTACTTGAGCAACATTCTGACCTGGTTATTCATTCGCTTATCAATCTTGACTGTTTTTATATGATCGCGTAGGTGTGTGTACATTTCTTTTCCCATTACTCATCACATGTCTATAACTTACTTTTGTGCAACTATAAATATTGATTAACACATCGTTAAAGGGGAGTTGACTTACCCGCCATCTCCACTGCGCGTCGTTTTGCTTCGTTCTACTCCATTCGCTTTATATACAAAATATATGTATTCACAAGTCCATTCTCGTTTTTCGACTTACTTAACTCCGTTATTGACTAACGCGATTTGAGTCGATGATTGTATACGAGGATAGGCGATAATATTACATTCATTACGATCTTTTTGGAGTCAGATCAACAGGCCACTAAAATATTAAACCAATTTGCCACAGAAAAGTAATAAAAGTCGTCAACAAGTTTATCTATAGTCTGATGTAGAATACAGATAATAACAGAGTCTTTAAATAAATGAATTGAACTGTGAAGACTGATTTCTTTAAAGTAAAGAATGTCGATAGTCAACTTTAAGAAAACAAATTTACACCGATATATTCTTAATTTTGATGATTAACTAATAAGACATATGAATGTTTCAACTGTTTTCTTTTAATATAATACTTAAATTCATGAGTCGATTAAAGCTAGACCACTATGGAAAACCTAGAATCATTGGACGACCATTTCGTACTAGGATAGGACTACTCAGCAGTGACCATCCACGACCCCGCCTCTCCAATTTCGAACCCAGGATCTATCAACGCCTGGCGCGGGACAGATAGGTCGCGGGGTGCGGGGTCGTGGATGCGCACTGCTGAGGAGTCCCACAATAGGACGAAATGGTCGTCCAGTGATTCCAGGTTTTCCATACTGGTCTAGCTTCAGTTGAATCATGATTTCAATCAGTAAAATTGATTATTAACAGAAGGGGTTTTATGGAGAGTTTTTTAGTAATTTCAATAGTTGAAATCATGAGTCAATGGATGAGCACCGTTGAGGAGTCCTATACTAGGATGAAATGGCCGTCCTGTGCTTCCGGGTTTTCCATGATGGTCTAGCTTCAATTGACTCATGATCTCAACCGTTGAAATCATCTACATAAATCTGTTTCCGATAAACACATTCACATGTTCTGAATTCAAAAGAGAAGCACAAATATTGTGGATGTTAGAATGCGTAATAAAATCTTCTATACATTATTAACCTATTAAACTAATAGAAAATTACCTGAAGATATTGAATTCTTCATACTTATTGAATATTGAATGAAATGAATGGATAATCTCTTATTCGACTGAATCTTAACATAATTATTATATGATCAGAATGGTTGTTTATGGAGATTGTGGTGATATTGATAGCAGAATTCAGAAGTCGATATAAGCTAGACCATCATTAAAAATCTGGAAGCATTGGATGGTCGTTTCGTAATAATATAGAAGTACTCAACAGTGTACATCCACGATCCTTCACTAAAGGGATTCGAACTCAGAACTGCCTGTCTCGCACGCGATCGTTTTACCTCTAGATCACTGAACCGGCTGGCATTCAACGGTATTCATGTGTAACTTCAATTGATTCATGAATTTCATGCAATTAATTCCCTTTAAGAATTGAAATAAAGCCAGAACAAATATTGAATTTATTATATTTTGTGGTTTCCTCATCAGCTGCTTACAACCAAATATGTATTAGAATTTTACATTGAGATAAAAAATAGTATGGAACAATTGACATAAGTGAATGTAAAGGATTGGAATGACAAATGTTATCAATGATAACTATATATATATATATATATATATATATATATATATATATATATATATATGCAAGTACAGGTTAGAGGTTATTAGTTGTTAGAATCGAGGAAATATTAAGGATGGGTGGTGTAATAGTGGAGTTCAGAGACAGATAAGGTAAATTGTGTAATCACAATTGATTGATCATTGGTTGGTGATCAATGTCATGCGTGTCTAGTCCTTATTAGTGCAGATTGAATACTATCGATCATGTTACAGTGTGGCCACCAGTTTAGGTGACTCGTGTGTAGAGGTAATAAAAGATTCATGGAATGGAAAAAATTGATAAGATGAGTTATGTAATAATTGAATAGAATTTGAAGAGTTCACATAATTTAAGAGAATCAAGTGATTACCAGGGTAGTAATAAGTTTATTACTGTATATTTTGGAATATATGGATAATTGTAGAAAAACCATTCATCCACTGTCTGAAGTAGATTCCTGTCACTACCCTACACGGATTAAACTCTATTGTTCATAGTTTCTCATTAGAACTTCAGAAAAGTATCTTGAAGCTAGTTCCTAATGTGCACATAATGATTGTTACTATCAGAATAGGGTTTATAGATATTGTAATAATTTTAATTACTGAATTCATCAAGACGAAATGATTGTCCACTACTTCCAAGTTTTCCAATGATGATCTAACTTACACCGACACATCAATTCAATGAATAAAACAATGATTTTAATCAATAGAAATCAATTTATACGTCTGTATACATTTACGAATCTATATTACTAGTAATCAACATGTGCTCACTAGTGACTAGCTTCGTCAGGGAATTCTCGGAGTTTTAGTGAGAAGTCGTGACCAGTGGAGCTAATCCTTGTCGGGTAGAGACAGGTATCTACCTCAGTACAACGGAAGTTGGTCGCGCAATTTCGTGAATTGGTTGATGTTAGAAACTGTCCATCCACTGGATGCCGGCTCAGTAGTCCAGTAGGTTAAGCGTTCGCGTGCGATACCGGAGGCCCTGGGTTCGAATCCCGCTCGCGGGATCGTGGATGCGCACTGCTGAGGAGTCCCACAATAGGACGAAACGGTCGTCCAGTGCTTCCAGGTTTTCAATTGTGATAGTCTAACATTAATCGGTTCATGATCTCAATCAAAAACTTAATAATCTCCACAACCCCTATACTAGTACAAGATATACTTTTAATAAACAAAATAATAAAATGGTATAATTATGAATGTACTTTATCTAAACACTATTTAGCATTATCAGTTATCTCTTTCGATATAAAAAAGAGATTACACATAGTAACATAGATTATATATATATACACATAGATACTTTATCATAATTCTAAATGTGACATAATCAATAATTTACATATGAATGAATCTAGTACGATCTATGAATGAATGTCTCTTAAATAGGAGATCTATGATACTTGTTCAAAAATGTAATAGAATAACAGAAGAAAATTTATCTTCGATACTACAGCTAAATGTATAAATGTGCTGTGAAGAGAAAAAAAATACAAAAAACAAAAAAATGTTCTTTATTTGTAACCCTGATACTTTATTGAATATAAGCTATGAAGACGTAGACACACACGCACATGCACACGCACACAAACATATACACACACACATACACAGAGACATAAAATGATCCTTAAAAGATGGCAAATGTTTGTGTACATAGTCGTAAGATCAAGTTTAATATGTTTGTCATGTATTGAATTGTTTGTCTATATAAAGTGTGTGTGTGTGTGTGTGTTAATGAGTGTTACTGTGTAAATGTGCCTAACATAGTTTTGTCTAATGTAACTTATATTCACAATTGTGCAAAAGTTCATGGTCATATGAAGTAAAAGTTTCATAATTTATTATTGAAATAAAAACTTTTAGTAAAATTTATTATTAACAGAATGGGTTTTGTGGAGATTTTTAGAAATTTCACTGATTGAAATCATGAATCAATTGAAGCTAGATCACCATAGAAAACCTGGAAGCACTGGACGGTTGTTTCGTCCTAGTATGAGACTCCCTAGCAGTGTGCATCCACAGATGTTTTATGTAAAACGTTTGTCAGGAAGGCAAACAACTATTATTATTAGTGGCTTTATTCAATATTATATATTTGATACAATATAGAATTCTCAGCAAAAAAATGTTTCAACAAGTTTCCTTTTCTTATGACTTAATCGATCCTGACGATGACATATTGAGTGATCGTCAGTTAGATGTTAGAAGTTCAGGAATCGATGGTGAGATTGTAATTTATGGACGATCTTTGAGCGACTCTAAAATGACCTTGAGTGTCCACATACACACTACGGCTAAATAAAAATTATAAATCAGTGTGATGAATTAGGATTAATATTTACAGTAGATAGTTAGGGTTAGGAATTACATATAGAATTTTCATCACGAACTGACATAAGTTATAATGCCAAAACTCTATTTAACCAAATGAATGAGTGAATTCCGCGCCAAAATTCAAGATCTGTTAACGTAAATCTGATTGATTCGTTCATAAATTATAGTTTGACCGAATCGACATACTTTTCGATGCATATAGCCAGCAATCACAATGTCTCTGATTGTAAATTTATTGTAACTTGTACAAGTAACTTGGTACAAGGGAGCACCAGATACACATGTTCCACACAAATCAAATGAGATTTGTGTGAGGGTTGGGATATTGCCTGTGTGCCCAAACCGAAGTAGGTGGTTTTCTTAGGGGGCCACACCCCGAGTCCCTGACCTAAAGGTCTAATCTACAAAGCAGAGGCGCAACATCAGGAAAGTAGTCACATGGTAGCCAGTGACTAACAATTGGTTGACACGCCAATTGTCCCTTCAGGATCCTGAAATTCATGTGCATCGTCGGTTTGGAATAGTGGTTTTCCAACTCTCTTAAGTAGATCCTCCATATCCACCAACACGGTTAAAGCACTGGACATTCGCTTTTCATCCTCTCAATTTCGTTAACAACAGTAATGCCGCAAAACGCAGTGAGTAGGAATTCCCTGACAGTGGTTGTATGCATGTAGCCACATGAGAGTATTTCGTGAGGGAGAGCTGCCACTCCGCACTCTCGACCGTACAAGTTACAAATACTTAGATAGTTTAAAAAATAACTCTGTAATTATGATCATTTAAATATGCGATGACATAAACGCATCTAAATTCTGAAATTTGTCTGAGTCATTTACTAACCTTTTTACTCCTGTTACCCCTTATTGAGAAGCATAGGCCACCCACCATCGTTCTCCATCCAACTCTGTCCTGGACAATCCTTTTCAATACGTTCCAGTCGCTATTCACACTTTGAATATCTGCTTCGAATTCCCGACGCATTGTGTTCTTTGATCTTCTTTCCCGTTTCCTTTCAGAATTCCAAGTAAAAATTTACCTCATGATGCAGTTTGATGATTTCTTTAGTGTATGTTCTATCCACCTTCATCATTTTTTTCTTAATTTCTTCTTCAGATGAAAGTTGATTTGTTCTCTTCCACAGTAGGCTGTTTCTAATGATATTTGACCAACGGATACTAATTATCATGCACTCATTTACTAGAGAAACATAATTTTTGCTCGTCATAGATAATGACGAATACTTCTTAACAAAACTAGATAGAGTTCAGTTTCTTTTAAATAGTCTTCTATCGTATATGCTATTGTGTGTTGTATGGAAGATTCCTATTTACAAAATTTATCAGAATGATTGATGAGACTATAATTTATGGACGACCATTGAGTAAAGCTGAAATGATCTTAAGAGTATTCACCTATTAACTAGGACCAAATGAATGGACTAGAATTATGATTTTCAGTTGATGGTTAAGGTTAAGAATTAAATTTACAGTTTTCATCACCAACTGATATCAACTATCATGTCAAAATTCAATTGATCTAAATGAATGTCGTGCCAAAATTCGAGATCTGTTATTTGATCTCTAATTGATTCGTCCATAAATTTTAGTCACGGTAAATGATTATTTAAAATCATCTATACTGTTAACTGAGATATTTAAATCCTTCATGAATATATTCTTATCACGTACACACGAACAGATGAAGATGAAGACAGCCAGTGTAGCAGCAGTCTCTGCATCAGTAGGCCTCAGTATACACAAAGGGAAAACGAAGGTCCTCAAATTCAAAGCGGAAAACAGCAATCCAATCACTCTTGATGGCGAAACTCTGGAAGATGTAGAATCCTTCACATACCTGGGAAGCATCGTCGATGGACAAGGAGGTTCAGATGCAGACGTAAAGGCGAGGATTGGCAAAGCAAGGGCCGCATTCCTACAATTGAAGAACATATGGAATTCAAAACAACTTTCAACCAATATCAAAGTGAGAATCTTCAATACGAACGTCAAGGCAGTTCTACTGTATGGAGCTGAAACTTGGAGAACTACAACAACCACAATCAAGAAAGTACAAGTATTTATAAATAGCTGTCTACGCAAGATACTCAACATCCATTGGCCAGATACCATCAGCAATAGCCTTCTGTGGGAGAGAACAAACCAACTTCCAGCTGAAGAGGAAATTAGGAGAAGACGATGGAAATGGATAGGACATACATTACGCAAATCGTCAAACTGTATCACGAGACAAGCCCTAACTTGGAATCCTGAAGGGAAGCGGAAAAGAGGAAGGCCAAAGAACACATTACGTCGGATAATAGAAGCAGATATGAAAAGGATGAATTACAACTGGAAGGAGCTGGAAAGGATTGCCCAGGACAGGGTTGGATGGAGAATGCTGGTGAGCGGCCTATGCTCCTTCACGAGGAGTAACAGGCGTAAGTAAGTAAGTAAGTAATGAATATATTCTTCATTTTGTAAAATAAATTACAATTGATTGATCACTGGATGATGATCAATGTCATGTGTATCAAGTCCTTATTAGTGCAGATCGAATATTATCGATTATGTAAGATAAATCCGTTTGCATATTTTATGAATGAAATCATATTGATTTGTGTATTGAATAGGATCCGGAAGTCATTCATATATGAATAGAAAGATCTATATATATATATATATATATATATATATATATATATTACATAAAAATAATCAATAAACTTTTATACACATGTAGCCAGCTGATTTCTTTTTCTTCATGACTGTTAACAACATAAGGTTAAAAATTGAAATAGTAAATCTTTAAGTTTTGCATGGTAACTAAATGTGATCGTTTAAAGTATTTGAATTATAGTACAAACTAAGAATCCTTTAGTTTAACCAAGAAGTGTTTAAAGTCTGAACAGTAATCGAATTGGATAATAAACGATTTCAGTATGATCAAAATTAGATAATTCCACAAGATTAACCTTAATTGTTAGATGGACATTTAAGTGACCGAAACAAAGTTCTTCATTTATAACAAATTCAATAAACTAATAATAACTACAGATGGCTATTGAAGAAGAAACAGAATAGTAAGCAATGATGGATAGTGGCTAGCAGTGGAATCCACGACGCGTGTCTCGTCCTATTTGGGACTCTTCAGCTGCACCTCAGAGTTGATGTTCACTCTAGGACTCGATCTCAGTACCATTCACTTCAAACGCCATCGTGTTATCCACTCAGCTACTAAGTCTTAATAACCGATGGGAAGATACAAGCCAAACAATACCAAGAGAAACAGAATAGATTGTTATCTAAGGATTTGACGATCAGTTTTTCAGAATTTTCTCCAAAGTATCGTTTTAGATTCAGTTTTCTTAAATACCATCTTACTTGGTAATATATGACGTGATTTTCTCTTCAACTTTCTTTTAATGAATCTAGGAAGGTTACCATTCTCAACAAGTATTTGTTACAGTTTAACTAATGATCATCCATTTGATTCCTTATTACTAATTCGTTTAACCATCGAGGATAAAGAAGAATATACATTTTCCTTACAACTGAATAGAAATTCGAAAACTATCGGTTTTAAGTTGACTTATTATCTTTTATTGAACTATTCATTGACAATTCTATCGTAGAACATCTAAGAACTGAAATGTCACGTTCATCTTCGGTTCTAAACTAAACATTATTGATTAATAAATTGACTTGATATTATTTTATTTGAATCTTGTTATTGATTTTTAGGACTGCAATTGATCTGTCTCTTAATTCACAAGTATTATAAGCAATATCGAGACAATCTGTACAGTATGCACATATGCCAACAAGAGACTGATCAATTGCAGTCCTAAATATCAATGGGAAGATTCAAGTAAAATAATACCAAGTGAATATAACTTCATCTCATTGCACAAGCAAATGGCTATCAGGACTCAATAGTTAAGTAGATAACACGATGGTATTTGAAGCGAACGATACTGCGTTCGAGTCCCAGAGTGATGATCAACTCTAAGATACAAGTACATCTAGCTGACGAGTTCCAAATAGAACGAAGTGGCACCTGTCAAGGATTCCATTGCTAGTCACTATCTATCTTTGCTTATAAATATTGATTAGTCTTAGTTACTAAAGTATGAAATAATTGATGTATATTAACAATGAATTACGTAATCACTTATGCATGTAATCAAAATGAAACTACATTTTATAAACGGAAAATTGATATGGTGGTAGAAATTTTATTTCATTAATCAATAAGTCTAGTTGGTTTATGTAATATATATAAGAAAAATATATCTGAATAATAGAATTTCAATCTCTTATGTAATTGTTAATGATAAAATAACAATTTACTACTTACTTAATCCAAAATCTGAATTGAATAATATTAAGAATTCTTACTTATTTACGCCTGTGACTCTTAATGGAGCATAGGCCGCTGACCAGCATTCTCCAACACACTCTGTCCTGGGCCTTCTTTTCTAGTTCCATCCAATTCTTGTTCATTTTTCTCATGTCTATTTCCATTTTTCGGCGTAATGTGTTCTTTGGTCTTCCTCTTCTTCTTTGGCCTTGGGGATTCTATGTGAGGGCTTGTCTTGTGACGCAGTTGGGTGCTTTCCTCAATGTGTGTCCTATCAACTTCCAGCGCTTCTTCCTGATTTCTTCCTCCGCTGGGATCTGGTTTGTTCTCTCCCACAGTACGTTGTTGCTAATATTAAGAATTCAAGTAGTAGTATATACTATCCTAGTATTAACTCTTATATTTAAGAAGCTATAAACGAAAAGATAAAGTAAGCTTGAATATGAACCTAGGGACTTCGGTCTCGCGCATGAACACTTAACCTCTAGATCACTGAGTCGGCCGACATCCAACGGTGTTAATGTTTAACTTCAACCAATCCACGAAACTGTGCGATCATCGTCCATTGTACTGAATTAGATACCTGTCTCTAACTCTCTCCACTGGTCATGGCTTCTCATCAGAACTCCGAGAATTCTCTCACGAAGCTAGTTACTAGTGAGTACATGATGCTCTAACATCAATCGTTTCATGATCTCATTCAAAAACTTAATGATTTCCACAACTCCATACTGATAATTACTATGTGCTCACTAGTGACTAACTTTATGAGGGAATTTTCGGAGTTCTAGTGAGAAGACGTGACCAGTAGAGCTAATCCGTGTCAGGTAAGAACAGATATCTAACTCAGTACAATGGACGATGGTCGCGCAATTTCGTGAATTGGATGAGGCTAGATATTAACACCGTTGGACGCCGGACCGCTCAATGGTCTAGAGGTTAAGCGTTCACACGCTAGACCAAAGGCTCTGAATTCCAATCCCGTGGGTGGAATCTTGGATTCGCACTGCTGAAGAGTCCCGCAATAGGACGAGACGGACGTCCAGTGCTTCCAGGTTTACATTGGTGGTCTAACATCAACTGGTTCATCATCTCAATCAATCTCCACAAACCTATACTGATAAGCTTGAATAGTTCATTAGAGCATTAATCAATATAATGAAACAGTTATCATTTTCTCCACCATCTTAAGAATTATCGTTTATGTTTATGTTTAGTTCTTTGAGTTGACAGCTTTTAGTCAATTAAGTTGACATATGTCATCATTATAAACGAATCAACAACATATACACTGAATTTTCATTTTATGTGATTGAAGACCAATCGCGAATTGGATAACTCAGATATAAAGTCTTATATTATGAAACCTAGGGACTCTAAATTTGGATCGCACATCCCCCATAATTCATCTAGTAACTAAAGATGCACCTCAGTGGCACGTAGTGACTAGAACAAAATCTAGTTAAAAGGTTTACTATCTTCATTTACCTAACATATGAACTATTTTTACCAATTTGGTTGTTTAAAGGCTACATGTTCACCAATTAAAGGTCTAAAACTTAAGCAGGTTTTTGGTCTTCAATTATTCACTTACTTACTTACTTACTCACCTACTTACTTACTTACTCACTTACTTACTTACTAACTCACTCACTTACTTACTTAATCCTCTAACCCCTAATGAAGCATAGACCGCCGACCAGCATTCTCCAACCCACTCTGTCTCGGGCCTTCCTTTCTATTTCTATCCAATTTTTGCTCGTTCTTCTCATGTCTGTCTCCATTTCCCAATGCAATGTGTTTTTTGGTCTCCCTCTTTTCCTTTGACCTTGAAGATTCCAAGTGATCACTTGCATTCTGACGCAGTTAGGTACTTTTCTCAATGTATGTCCTATCCACTTCCACCGCTTCTTCCTGATTTCTTCCTCCACTGGAATCTGGTTTGTTCTCTCCCACATTAACCAACGGATCCAAAGTATTTTGCATAGACCACTGTTACTAAACACTTTTATCTTCTAAATGATAGCTTTACCTGAAGCCCCTCAGGAGTTCCTACAAGTCTTAAGCCCAAATAAAGGAGAAGGATTAAGCATAGGGGTTAACGACCTCATCCTGTAGAAAACTAACTCACTTTAAAACAAAAAGTGCTAACCAAAACAAAAACAACAACAATCCAAGTGAATAATCTAGATAAATGAATTAAATTTGTTTATTTCAATGACCTAATATGTCTCATTTGAAAGAAAAATCTTTCGATTGAAAAAACAATTCAGTCAAATACTTTTACCACAATCAACCCTAAAATCAATATCAATCTGATCAAATAGTTTTCAGTGAGAAAAAAAAATTTTTTTTTAATTTAAAATTGGTTCTTATCAGTTAGTAACATAAATTGAGAAAACGAGTGCGTTGATCAACTATTTCTTCTTTGTATATCGTTTTTCACTAGCTTATGGTTATACGTTAGGAGGTTCTTAGATTTGGTGGTAAGTAAGATACTAATGTGCAAGTGATTAAGAGTTAAGTGATTGATAGTGGTCAAGAGGAAACTGTGTTTGTGTTAGAGATGATAGACCGTTAGAAATTATTTGACAAAACGTCTCATTTTCGTGCTAGAAGTACCCACTTTTACTTTTAGTTTGTATGTTCCACTCAGAAGGATCTTAATGTCATTGGTTCGTTTCATCATTTACTACTCTATTTTTTGATGTTTTTCTAGGACACTTTCGACCTGTATATATACGCATGAGGTGCATGTTCGTTTGCCCAAATTTCTGGCTACTTGGAGAACATATATTCACATTTAGCTGAATCCGGTCTTCTCGCCATAGTTAGCAAGGTTGAGGGGCAAACTTAGTTTGTTCTGTTGTAATTTGTTGAAACTTAGCAGCTCGACATAGCTATATCTAAGTTAAAAACGTATCTGTAATCTTTAAACAACTGATACGCTTTATAGGAGGTAAAAGTGTTGTCAACCAACTTTACAGGTGTTCCAGCTTCTACTGACCTACTGTGGGACCGACATATTTACAGTTGTTCTATCATTAAGTAGTGATCAATATCATGTTTGTCTAGACAAACTATCTCCAACCACTCAACATTTCACCATTGTGTATGGGATCATGATTCACTTAAAATGGTGGGCACATTACAACTTGGTCGATTATTACTTTACATCTAGAAATTCGGGAGCCGCTGAAGTAGCGCATTCATAGATGATATTTGTTGATAACTTTAGATGACTGGAAGCATCATCGATAAACTTATATCCCTTTTCAACTGAGGTTCGTAGTCGACCAGATTTATTTCTGAATTTTACGAATACATTCATTTTAATTTAGTTCCATTTCATCTATACTGGAAGCAACTCATAGAACAAGGCAAAAGTAATGAATTAACTGAATTTGATACTAGGAAATATTTATCAGATTTTGTCATTACACTTTCTATCTTTTTCACTTAAAGTATGAATTTCTTTCAAATAAAGTATATTTGCTATTAAATCAAATTATCATTGAAGTTACTATGTTACGCACTTATATGACAAACAACGTAGATCTTTACCATTTTTATTCAGTAAAATATATTACTTAAATCCATTCTTGAGTTTGAATACGCTCCATTAATTACCTCAAAAGACAATCAAATACGGTTGAACGATATCATAAACATGATTTGTATTTTCAATTAGTTTCGGTCTTTGATTACACAGAAGTGACTTCCTTGAAGATGTGTTGATGTGATTCCAATGAAAAATCATAATTGGAGAAGTTCAAACATGTCAAGATTGAAATAGTCATCACACAGATGGGTAGTTAACGGTCAGCAGGGTCAACTGGCGAACTCACTAGAGTAGCATAAATGAACTGTCCTGAGAGAGATTCTCTAGGAAAACCATATAAGTCTAAGGAACGGTTACTGCATGAAACATCTTTTGAATTCATCTATCTAAAGTACTTTCAAATTTGATTATCTACATGAAACTCAATATTACAGGTACACCTTGCTGACGAGTGCTAAGTAGCATGAAATCTAGATCAAAAGTCTCCTGCTGACTACCTCCAAACACTGTTTTATCTATACAGTGTATGGAATATCGAGTCACCCAGACTAGTGGCCATATTGAAACTTGGTCGATAGGATTCTATCTACACTAAGAATGACCAGACACACATGGCACTGATTACCACCCGGTGATTAATCAATTTTATAAACAAGTATAGTGTGTTCATTCATTTTATGCTAAAATCATACTCAACTCTAATAGCCTATTCACCATACCAACATAATTGTTTAGTGATCAAAGTCTGTTTAAATAAAGATTAAGTAATCTCCTGAATGATGAGCAACGATGGATCAGTTTACAAAAATAAAAGGTCAGAGAATTTTCGGAACTTTATCAATTAGATCAATAAGAAATCAATAAAAATATATCAAAAACTACCCAATTCATTGACTATTCAGAAAAACTATATATAACTATAAGGTCAAGAATCAGGTCAAATAGGTATAACTGTCAAAATAAACTGTGCAATCAATGACAAGTGTCAATAATAATCAGTCAAAATAAAAGTTCGACAGAATAAGTTATTAATGAGCTATTCAAGAATTTGAATAGCTCATTTTTCAATATAGGGGTTGTGGTGTTTATTAAGTTTTTGATTGAGATCATGAACCGATTGATGTTAGACAACGGTTGGAAACCTGGAAGCACTGGATGGCCATCCGGTTCATAATCTTAATCATAACTTAGTTCTACACTATCAAACTTCGTAATAAAATGAATACCTCCGCTAACAAAGTCAATATATCATTATTATTGTAACCGGATTGAAAGAAGTAGTAACTTTCATAGATTATTTTTGTTAAACATTTGATAAGTTCAACCATTCTCTTAATCATATCACTTGAATTGAATTTTATCTTAATTTCTGGTCATTGAACAAAATATTTACTCAAATATTAGTCATAAGACTTACTGTACTTGAACACATAAATATTGGTACAAAGGGGTAACAAATACATATGCGCCAAACAGGTCATTTGATTTGTGTGTGGGCTGTGATTCTGCCCGAGTGCCCAAACCGAAGCAGGTGGTTTTCATAGAGGGCCACATCCCGAGCCTTTGACCTAAAGGTCTGATCCACAAAGCAGTGGAGCAGCGTAAGGAGATGAAGTCCCATGTTAGTCAGTGACCAACGATTGGTTCATATGCCATTTGTTTCCTCAGGATCCTTGAGACCATATGCAAATTGGTATGGAGTCTGAATTTACCAACTCTAGGTTGACCTTCCTTGTGCAACGACCCGGTTAAAGCGTCGGACATTCTCTTTTCATCTCAATTTGGTACACAACAATAATACCACGAGAAGGCAGTGAATAAGACTTCTCTGTCAGTGGCTGTATATGCGCAGCCATGCGAGAGCATCTCGATAGGGAGAGCGAACTTTCCCTAGCCTCGGCCGTGCCAGAAAATTTGAGGCTATAATACTACATCTAATTCTTGGTAAGTCATAAATAGATTGAGAGTTATATGTACATTACAATTGATAATACTTAAATATTTATCAGTTTAAACTGAGACTAACTTTTATCTCATCAGTTCAGGATAGCCTATGCTCCTCCACGAGGGATAAGAAGCGTAAGAAAAGTTATTTACTTTTCCATGCATTACATTCACAAAGGCCCTAAGAATGCATAATAATTTCTGTTGTGTTAATTTGTAAGTCAAATTCTCACATTTATTAACCGAAAGTTTGTCATTACCTAAAAGTATATATACACTGCAATGAATATGCAAATACTCTATAATCTGTTCAATTAATTAGATATTCGCAAAGGTCACTAGTCAGTTCGAGGTATGCCATAAGTCTATGAGATCACTGACTTAGGCTGAGTTGTATTGAAACCAGACTAGGCAAACTAGGCCCTTATAATCAGTAGTTGGAAATGTTGAGTAACATGGGTCAAAATCAGTAACAGGGACATTATTCCACTCATTTCTTATTTCCCCCATGATCTTTAGTTTGAATGTATTCTTCTATGTAAACTTTTTAAACCCTGTTTTTTAATGTTAAGTCTTTCTCACTATGCATGATGTGCACTCATCTCAAGTCATACAGCTAAATCCAAGAACTCAAACCTGTTTTCAGGAAGGAAAGGTTTTACATCGAGCCAATTAATGAGCGAATATGACTGCCCAAATTAAAAAAAACCCAGAGTTCTCAAGAATTATATATTTATACATTAACACTATTGGATGCCGGCCTGCTCAATGGTCTAAAGGTTAAGCATTTACTCGCGAGACACACAGGTCCAGGGTTCGAATCTCGCAGGGTGGGATCATGAACACACACTGGTGAAGAGTCCCGTACCAGGACGAAACGGCCGTCCAGTGCTTCCAGGTTTTCCATGATGGTCTAGCTTCAATTGACTCATGAATTCAACTATAGAATATATCTATATATATATTCCCTGTATGATTTGGTCAATAAATTTCCTTATCACTAGAGTAGCCGATTAGTTTGTGCATAAGAAATTTGCATATCAGTATTAAAGTCGATCACTATAAAACATATATATATATATATATATATATATATATGTAGAGAGAGGGTAAGGACGAAAGTAGCATGAAAGAATTGCGCACAATTTGTAAAAGTTTGAAAGAATATTGTTTAATATAGACAATAGGGAAGTATTTAGTGATTATTAAAATGACGCTGTCTTCTGCTTTTAGAATAAGGTACAATGTATCACTTTGTCCAGTCAGTCAGTCAGTAACAACGTAGAACTTCGTACGTACATATATCAGTTCGAGTTGCCACACCACATTAACAGTTTGTCCATATGTTTACATAACATTTATCCTATAAAATTGTCAGTCTTTTACAGGTCCTTAGATGCCATCAATATTTCAGATGAACAATCTAGTTTGGAAAGTCACTTATACTATACAATAATTTTCTCATCAAATAGATATATTAAACTTATCTAGAGTGAACGTATTAATTCAAATACAATCTGTGATATTGAAATCGAACTCAATTCAATAGCTTATTGAGAAAATTATTTGCCTACAATATTTATCAAGGCTCCAGGTATTATTTTACATAAATATTGTTACTGTATAGTTGGAAAATTGTTACCATAACGAATCATCATATGAGCTAGAAAACCAGTCAGTCAGTCAGTAACAACGTAGAACTTCGTACGTACGTACATCAGTTCGAGTTGCCACACCACATTAGCACAGAGATGCACTTGTCGATTCAAATCCCGTAGTGATAGAGGTAATAAGAGTATAAGTAGTAATCGGGAAGATTAGGGTTTGGAGATGTTATTTAAAGAGTATAATACAGTGAAAGAAATTTGGAAAGAGGAAAAAAGGGACATGAAGAATTCAGAAGATTAGAGTTTGGGAGAACACAAAGAGTGGATGCACCTGCGCCATTGCAAACGATTTTGAGCCATGTCATTCAGGGTCTCTAACCATCGGTTGCTGTCATCTCGCGGTCCCCAACCAGGTAGTCTACACCTACCAATATGACTCAGTCCACTTGTCAGTGACTTCATGGATTTGTGCCATGTTTCGGTTTGGCCGCCCCTAGCTTTCTTCCAACCTACTCCTATACCACTGAACATAGCACGTCGAGGCAGTCGGTCGTAGGGCATACGTAACACGTGTCCCAGCCATCTCAACTGATGAAGTTTCACTACTTCATCAATTGATTTGCCATCCTTACCTAGTACCCGTTTCCTAACAACTGTGTTACTTACTCGATGGTCCCATGATATACGAGCAATGTTTCGAAGACACCTATGATCAAATACTAGTAACCTACGGATATCCTCTACTCTTACCGACCATGTTTCACTGCCATAAAGTAGGACGGAACGAACTGCTGCGCAGTAAACACGTCCTTTGGTTGATAGACGGATATCTCGCCTACGCCATAAATGACGCAAGTTGGCAAAAGCTAGTCGAGCCTTCTGTATCCGTGCTGAGATTTCGTCACACACCAAACCACAAGGGCTGATGAGACTTCCAAGATAAGTGAAGCGGTCGACACACTCAACTACTTCACTCCCTATCACTAGTTCGGGTGTCGATGTAACCCAATCCTGAAGCAACATTTTGCATTTCGAGGGAGAGAATCGCATCCCGAACATGCTTGGATTGTTGCTTAGAGTGGTCAGAAGACTCTGCATTTTGTCAGCGTCTTCACCAAATAAAACTATGTCATCTGCATATTCTAAGTCAACAAGTGAACCTCCTGGTAGAAGTTCAACCCCTGGAAATTTAGATGAGGAGAGTGTTATCTCTAAAAGTACGTCAATGACAAAGTTGAACAAGAATGGGGAGAGTGGACAGCCCTGACGAACACCACTTGAGGTGATCAATTCTGATGACAGTTCGCCATAAGCTCTCACTCGACCAGTTGTGTTCGAGTAGAGAGCCTTTATAAGGTTAATGTACTTCTTTGGTACTCCTTTCAGTGACAAACACTGCCATAGAACCTCACGATCAACGGAGTCGAATGCCGCCTTAAGGTCGAGAAATACTACCATTGTGGGGCGTCTGAATGTGTGTCTCTGTTCTAGAACCTGACGTAGTGTGAATATCTGATCGATACAACCACGTCCAGGTCGAAAACCAGCCTGGTTTTCTCTAGTCTGCTCTTCACGAGCTTTAGTTAGGCGTCGAAGTATTATTGAGGCTAATATTTTAGACACTATATTAGTCAAACTGATTCCTCTGTGATTGTCACAAGAGGACTTTTGTCCTTTCTTAAAAACTGGCACAATCAGTGATTGAGACCAGTCAGATGGGATTACGTCCAGTTCCCAAATTCTACCTAAGACCTCAGTTAATCTCATTGCTAATACTGGACCACCATCCTTAAAAATCTCAGGAGTAAACCTGTCAGGGCCTGCTGCTCTCCCTCGTTTCAGATTTCCTATGGCTTTTTCAACTTCGTAAAGGGACGGAGGACTTACATTAACTTGCCATTCAGGTTGACTGGAGATCGTGGGAAACCGAAGTGTGGCTGAAGGCCAGTTGAACTGATCCCTAAAGTGTTCTGCCCATCGATCCAATCTCCTGGATTGAGAATGAATAATATGTCCATCTTTCTCTGAGATTGTTTCGCTAACGGTCGGGTTCCTAATTCCGGTTTCCTTAACGAGTCTAAACAATTGTCTGCTATTACCTATTGCCGCTGCTTTTTCCATCTCTCTTGCTTTCGCTACCCACCACTGTTCGCGATCATTGCGTAGACTTCTTGTCAGCTTGCGCTTAAGCTGACTCCGCTCTTCATTATGTTCAGAGCCAGGTGGAATGAGTTTTCGAGCATCTATCAGTGCGATAGATGCTGCTGAGATCCAGTGTTGCTCCCTAACTTTACGGTTTACCTTACTAGCAGATATCACTGCTGTTTCCACAGCTTTTCGGATATCGTTCCATGCTGCCTCGGGGTGGGCATCACATACATGGCTGCCTAACTGTTTTCCTAGTTGTTCCTGAAATATATTCTTAGCTTGACTATCATTAAGTAGAGCCCTAAGAGGTTTCCTTGCAGGATCTTTCCTACGTCCAGTAAGACGCAAGCAAATACGCGCTCGCACTAGAGCATGATCTGAATCTAGGCATGTGCTCCAGAATGAGCGACAGTCTTCTATCGAGCCCCTCCATCGGTGGCTGATAGCGATGTGATCTATTTGGGTCCAACGTTGGGACGAATTAGGGGGTCGCCATGTTAAAAGATGTTTTTCCTTATGCTTAAAGTTAGTATTTGCAAGGAACAGGCGGTTATCTGAGCATAGCTGCAACAGACGGTCGCCATTATCTGTTCTTTGAGCCACGACACCATAAGATCCACCTAGGTGTCTTTCCTTATCGCTTAGTTTACCTACTTGAGCATTAAAGTCACCGGCCACTATTACTACATCCGAGCGCTTAGCTTTTCGGAGAAGGTCCGAAAGCTTTCTGTAAAACTCATCTTTTACATCATCTGAGCTGCAGTCAGTGGGAGAATAGGCAGAGACGACGAAGAGGCAACGACGAGTGTCCCTATCTTTCCGGATTCTTACTGTTCCGTTCAGTCGGACAGCGCACAAACGACTGTTTACTAGAAAACCACAGAGAATTAGGTAGTTTTAAATAGCTGTTTCATTCTAGGTTGGGATATCTCGACAGAATAGAAAGTGGAATTTCGAAATTGTGTAGAGTGTAACATACTTCACTACTATGACTCATATGAAATGATGTACCGACTATTAATAGGATTTTGAGATCAGATTTCTGAAATTCTAACGACGTGTCATGCTATGAATGAAAGTATTACTAAATATACATAAGATAACCAGGTAGCTAGATTATAAATTACATACAGTTGAAGATATAGACCGTTGCATTCCAACATATTTGGTTTAAATTATTGTGGTAGTGATAAAATCTGAAAGCAGATTAATAAAAGAGAAGTTGAGTTAGGAACTTCCAAACTAGAATATGCTTATCCAGTATTCTGTAATAGAAAATCACTTATGAATTAAACATATGGATATTTTCTATTATTTGAATAGATTACGTCTAAGATGCTGGACAATACTGTACAAAAGAAACATAAACTCCATGTTAAAATATCATATTATAATTTAAACAGTTATTCACAAATTCAAAGGCTTAATACAGAAAATATACTTGAATATTAAATTCTCTTGGTGTTGTTTTACTTGAATCTTCCCATTGATCTTATTGGCATATGTGCGTACTGTGCAGATTGCCTCGATAATGCCTTAATTAGTGGCTAGTAGTGGAGTCCAAGACGCGCGTTTCGTCCTATTTTGGACTCATCACCTGGATGTACTTGCATCTCAGAGTTGATGCTCACTCTGGAACTCGATCCCAATACCACTAGCCTCAAACACCATCGCGTTACCCACTTAACTACTGAGTCCTGACAGCCACTTGCTTGAGCATTGGGTTCGAGTCCCAGATTGATCATCAACTCTGAGATGCAGGCACATTCAGCTGACGAGTTGCAAACAGGACGAAGTGGCACGCGTCCTGGATTCCACTGCTAGCCACTATCCATCTTTGCTTATAATACTTGAATATTGTCCAGACGTTATATTAATGTCACTTGGATAATATAAATAGACAGCTTGTACTGAATTAAAAACCCAACAATATTGATCAAATAGAAAACAGTTGATCCCATTTTAAAACATAAGAGTCAGTTGAACAAAAAACGGGAATTATCCACAAGAGCTCAACTTCAAAGTACAGATATTTATATGTCTCATTAAAACGAACTTTCTTTTAATAGAAAAATTTCCATTACCTCAAAATAAAGACCATATTCATTAAGCCATATGCACTTTACGAGAGGAAAAACAAATCGTATCAACAAAGCATACCTCATACATATGATTGGTCACTGTTTGTTTAACCATTTAGTACTGAACTAATCCTATCGACAAACTTCCAATGTGACGATTATTTCAAGTGACTTCATATTACATAAGCTATGTAGACACGTCAGTTGTTTGGAAATGCCAACTAGAACGAAACCTAAGTCAAAGATTTCCAATTAACTTCTACTAACCATCTGATAACTCAACATATAATGTATTTGATGACAAAGCACTTAAAATAGTGGCTATATTAACACTAAGCCGATAAGATCTGATCCGTTCTAAAGAACTAAACAAACATGCAATCAGTCAATACTGATTGATCTGTCGTAAACATCCCGATCCTACAGAAAGTCGAAGTTCAAATATCACAGGGAGTATCAGTTCCGTCAAAGATTACAAGTAGATTGCCTTGACTAGTTCAAGAGTTATGGTTGTCTAACTTCAATCACTAAACATATCAATGAAATTCCTTTCATAATAATTTACAATCACTAATTAAGAAAAGTTTATTTAATCATAAATAACTCTATATGGTCATTTTTCATTCACTAATCAGAAATAAATTTATCATATACACTTATTGTTATATCCTAGTGAAGATTAAGTTACGGGCAACTTCTGAGAACTGTTAATGGATTAATATTATATATATATATATATATACCTATCGCATAACTATTCAGTAACTAGATTATGTATAACTATATACCTCGTATTATAAGCTTCATTTTGACTTAGAGATTACAATTATACGATTTAATGTTCTTATGTGCAGTTTATTGATTACTGTCTCTCAAGTTCACAGCTAGTTTTTTTGGCTTGATCTTGTATAAATGTTATTTCCTATTTTATATTGTGATACGGTCTGTTTGGCTGATATATAAACGAAGTACGTTTGAAATAAATGATTCGCATACTGGAAGCTGTTACTCGCGTTTCTGGACTCGATCGAACGCGGTAAGTGAACAAAAGAACGCTAGGCTGCACATACTGGTCGAACATCACTGGTTTGGCACAGTACTAAGATTGAATAAGTCATATTTCGATTGGCGAATAAATCACATGATAATTCGCCAACCTTAAAGTGACAACACTTATAAATACAGAAGATGAAATGAATCAGTCCATTGTAAACAGTATAATGTTTTTTATGTATTTTTTTTATAAATGAATCTTTAATACGACCAATAAGGATGTTAATACTTCCGGAAAATGTGTTCTCGCTGGACGTTAACTCTTTGTTTACTAGTATATCTCTAACCGAAATAAATCTTGGGGAGGTAATTTGTGTTAGTTTTGTCATAGTAAGAGTGAGAATCATAGTTATCATTATCATTATTATTACCACTAGTATAAGCAACTAAACTAATCACATCCTTATTATTTTTTTGTACATTCAACAATAAAACACCATGACAACAATAGACAACAAGTAAAGATAAAAAAACAGATTGTTACCATCATCATCAACATCATCATCACCATCAGTGATTGAATCAATTGCATAAACAGTAAACAAATGTATCTTTCTTCTTCTCTTTTATTATTTTTTCATGGAGGCAGACTTAAAAAAATAATTGTTTTTTTTCTTCTACATAGAGATAAAGATTAAAATGAACAAGATAAAGAACAACTACAAAAGAATGTATACAGAAAGAAAAGAAGTACAATAGATCAATCTATTTATTTATGTAATTCTATGAAAGATGCACAATGAAAGTCAATCAGTTACAATATAACACCAGGCACATATATGCATCGATCCAAGTTGCCTTACCTCGAACAGTACTCAAAATCATTGTCATAAATATTAACATTAAGAGTATCTAAGACGAAATGAAATAGAGAGAGGTCATATCATAGTTTTTTTTTCTCTCTCTCTCTGAAAATAAGATGTTTAACTTGTACAAAAAATTTACCATCAATAACAGACAATAAACTGATTATGATAGAACTATTTAAGTATACAAATAAATTTGGGAGAATAGTTACAAATTGAATAAGATTTTCATAAACAATCACTTTCTTATTGGCACTCATGGAATAAATACTTCTCTTTTTCTAAATATACTATAAAGGTACTAAATCGAAAGTATTTGTTTCTCTGCTCTGGGAGAAAATCATCATAGAACTTGGAGTAGAAGCATTAACTAAGCCATGGTATTATCTAGTCTAAATGTTTTTTGCAAGATCAAGAAAAAAAAAATAGTGGTTAGTTAGAGGTATGTTTCATTCTATACAGGAAGAGAAACAGAGAACTCTTCTAATGAATTACTATTTTTCAATGAAGAATACAAATGTTCTTTAATTAAACGCACATATGCATAGTTCAATGAATGATCATACGAATTAAGAAAGACTAAAATAAACAAATCAACCATATAAGATTAAATGAATTCTCTATTCAACAAAATAGTTAATTCATAGACTTGTTTATAGTAAAAAATACAGTGTACACATAGGAGAAATGAATCTATACCTATAACCCATATTTTCAACAATAGATCAATATACCGAAATGAATATGCATATACAAAACCTATTTGTGCGTATATTATCATCATCATCATCAGTTGTATAATATAATCAGTATTATATTGAAGTCTATGAAAGAATTCCAACTAACATCAATTCTCAATAATAATACATTGAAGTGATGATAATCAATAAGCTTTATATACTGAAAAATGTTAAATCAATTACAATACAATAAAGAATAATTATGAACCATATAGCAGAAGCAATTTTACACCTATTTCTTATTCTGTGTGAATATAGACAGATAACTATGCATAAAGAAATAAGCGACTATAGGATAAAATGAGTAGTATAGTTGATTGAAGTCAGCCTACTTTCTTAAACTTTATACAGAAAAACAAAAACAAAAACAAAAAAAATCATACACATTAAAAAGAAAGACTTCTGGTAAATATATTTGAAACAAGAGATTTGAACACAAAAAAAAAGGTAATCGTCGATGGAAATGTTTCTCTCTTGTTCCTTTCTCTCTCTCTCTCTCTTTTTCTTTCTTTCTTTCTCAAATAAACAACAGTAATCTAATAACTAAATAAATAAGTGAATACATCTGTAATCAAGGAAGCACTAATCAATCTTTATTGATATTGATTAGATAGGCATAGAAAAATAAATTTCATAAGAAGAATATTGTATAAATAAATTAAAATGAGAAACAGATTAATGTAGATGAGATGATTTTAGCAACAACAACAACAACAACAACAAAAATAATAATATTCAAGAAGGCATAAACAGATAGATATGTACAGAATGTTTTAGTTTTTTGTTGTTTTTTTTTTAAAAAAAAAACAAAGTTGAATAGCAACTGGGAAAGATTGTCCATAACTAAGTTCAATAGAGTATCCTAGTTAACAACCTACCTCTATATACTCCCTCCATCATAAAGGGGATAATATAATATAACATAAGGAAATATATACAAAACATTCAGTATATATATCTATCATTGATTCTATAAATGCTTGATCTCTTTTCATTTATCCATTCCAATCCTATCACATCAATTGATTTGTTGTTGTTGTTGTTCAAATTGATATGATGAATTAGATGACCATAATTGATTATCATTATTGATTAAACTGGATGATTGTATTTCTTTATTGAATGTATTCAACAAGCATTGTTCATTATTATTATTATTACTATTATTGTTAGTAGTATTATTATTAGTAGTAGTAGTAGTTGATTTCATTATTACATTCAATTTCATTTTATCATGATTATCTAATAGAGATAAATTTTTTAAATTATGATAATTTTCATTATCGAATTCATTGAATTCTATTGTTTGTAATAAAGATGATGATAATTTCGATGATAATTCAGATGGTGTACGATAACGTCTTTGACGTGCTATAATTGCATTATTTGTACATAATATAGGATTTGTTGATGGTCTAGGAACAAATACAATTAATGGTGATGTATAAGAATCATTATTATTACTATTACTATTATTATTATTATTTATTAATATATTTGAATCATTTGTAATCTGATTATGTAATTTAATTAGACCATTTGATGCAATAATATCATAGGATGATGTTGAAGACGATGATGAAGATGAAGAAGAATTAGAATTACAATTATTATTCATAGAAGTAATAGGAAAAGATGATTGATTTTCATGTAATAAATGATTTTTTATTTGTTTATCTGAATCAATAATAATCTCTTTATTATTAGGATAATAATGATTATATGGATAATTTTCAATTCCATTATCATTACAATGTTGTATAAATGGAGATGAATGATTATTCACAATATTTGATATATCTTTATTATGATTATTATTATTTTTCACATGACGATTTACCTGTAAACATTTTGGATATTTATCATCGGAATCAATATCACTTGATGATTCACAAGGAGGTGGAGGTAATGGCTGTTGTGATGATGTACATGATGAATGAGGTAATAATGTTTGAATACATGTTCGACGAAAACGTCGACTACTGATTACATGACCAATATCATCAGTATTGATTTCGTTCGATGGACGTCGTTCAAACACATTGTCATCATATGGTGATAAACGATTGGTTTTATTATTCTCTTGAAGTTCAGTTAAACCATTACGATTCCAGTTAACATGTGATCTACTATTACCGTTTGTATTATTATTATTATTATTCACAGAAACAGTGCTTAAACTACGTGACTTATTATAACTACTATTATTTGAAGTACTGTTATTCCATAGAGTTCGACCACGACTCGGATTGTATAAACGAGTACCAATGGACTGAGAATTATTTACAAATATTTGTTGATTTGTATTATTATTAGTATTATTTTTATCTGGTCGACTGAGTGGACCAGTTGTACTAGGATTGATTAGACGATTATTTATCGATGGTTTTGATTGATCACAGGATGATGTGAACACTTGATGACTATTCACAGATGATTTATCGTGATTTTCATTCAAACTATTATTATTATTAACACTACGATTACGAGACGGTTGTTGCCAAGATGTAGGTGTTAAACTAAGTCGTTGACGTGATGGTGCAGGAACTGGTTTACAACCGTTAACTACTGAATATTTATGTAACAAATTACAACTGTCATTATCATGTGGTGATGATCCATTAGAGTTTGTCAATCTCATAGAATATTTTCCATCATTATAATTAGCATTACTGATAGAGAATCGTCTTAAACCTTCTGAATGATGAGATACTTCATCTAAATTACATCGAATTAACCTTGAATGACGTCCAGATGATATTGATGGTGTTGTTGTTGACGTAGTAGTGGTGGTGATCAAACGTCCAGACAATTTTGATTTTAAATTCGACTTTTTAAGATTACTGGTTGATAAAGATTTTACATTAGTTGACAACCCCTTGTCATTCGTACTAAATGAACTATTAATATAATCACCACATCCAATATCATCATCCAATGCACCGGTAATGGTAATATTAATGTTAGTGTCATCGACTTTTTTTATACATTGCGAATTGGTCGTTGTTGCAGTCACGATAGTGGCATGATTCGTTGAAACCTGATGAGTAGATTTGACATCTGATGTTCCAATATCTGAAACATTATTTTGAAGCTGAGCAGAAACATCGATAACAGGACATTTATCAGTCACAGTTTCACCAGGTTTCTTATCGATCGATTCATTTGGTAAGTCAATATTTGATGAGTCTAACATTAAATTCTGATTATCATTTACAGTTTCACCTAAACCACCATCAACGCCACCGCCAATGTTGATATCTCCATCGATATCAACTAAATCTTGACTAGATAAACATAAACCAGCTAGCTGGGTCATTGAACCTGCTGCATTACTATTCAATCGGGTTAAACGAGACAATGATCCCGATGCATAACGTCCACCTACAGTACTAATTGCTATAGCATTGGTCATTTGAGCAATACTAGCTTGACTTTGGTCAACGGTGTATCCGAAATTCCCAGTTAAAATGCTTACATCGTTACCACCATTATCAATGACATTATATCCTTCTTCTCTAGGAGAAGACATGAAAATACATTTATCAGCCACAACAATGGGTGAATGTGTATTTGAACAAGCAGGACGTGTTGACTTCATGGATGAATTATTATGAACATCTACAACGCTACTTTGTTGGTCACGATGACATTGTCTAGCAGGCATGATAACAGGTAATCGTGAGGGTCTGTGCTCAGTAAAGTTATCATTTTTGCATTGTTCACAGTTGGACCTAGATACTGAATTGTGATAAGCTACTTCGACTGATTTTCCAAGTTCCGTTAGGCTTCTATTATGCGGTACAGCCACACCATTTGAACGTCTCAATGAAGCTCGACGGTTTGAAGTACCAACAGATAGACCTTTAGTAGAAGTTGAATGTCTACTACGTCTTAAATCGTTGTTATTATGAACAACAGGATGATATCCTAATACATTGCGAGTTGTGTTTGTACCATTATCAATATCATTTGTATCTTTATGACGGCTATCTAAATTTTCTTTAACAGTAGCTGTGACTAGTTTCCCAGGATCATGATTTCCAAAGTCATCGACTACATCAGCTGTTTGTAAAGGTGGAAGGTGGGAGTGAATTTTATTATTATGCTTTGAAATGTCTCCACCTGGTATTAAATCTGGTGATATAGTTTTTCCATTCAAAAGTTGCGGCACATTATCCTTTAAAGATTCATTCACACTACTGACTAGATGATGCATGAGATTCCCTCCATTGTTAATACCAGTAGTACTCAAACCCACATTATCACGTCCTCGTTGATGTTGACCAACAACATCATCAACGTTACGATTATAATGACAGATAGAGCGCTGAGGATGATTTGAAACTAAATTTTGACTTGTATGAGTTCGTCTGTCAGTGAAACCAGTAGGTTGTGCATTACCTACACCCATATTGTGATTATCTTGTTGTTCATTTACTGCAGGCCCGGGTGGAATGGAAGGTGTATTTGTTGGATTGGTTTGTTGATTATCTATTGCTGTTACAGGTTGTTCCCAATCAAAAAGATCAGTCTCATGAACATCACGACGAATCATGGCTTGTTTTATGAGACCATGAAGCATAGTATAGTCGGGTCGATCCGAATAACTACATTCTTCAATGTGCTCTAGGAAGGCACGATATTCACTTGGAAGGCAACGTGTAAGCGTCATATGATTAAAATTGTTTTTAATTTGACCAACCTAGAGTAAGAAAACATTAATCATCATCGTCATTAATATTACCGTAAACGCTTGCAAGAGTCTTGTTAAGTTATCAAGCTTTTAAGTCATCTTCGATACAACTTCTGGTCTCCCAAGATGCAGTACACGATTTTTAAAGCCTATTTTTGATTATATGACAATAAGTATCAGTTAATAGTTATTCCATAAACTGGTGAATAGTTGTGTTTAATGCAAACTCTTTCACTCTCTCTTAAGCATTTGTTATAAAAATTTTCGAAGTCCACTTTTCATGAAACCGGGTAATAGTGGCATTTGCACATATGTGTGAGAGGTTCCTCAAGTACGTTGGTTTAAAAGGAATTGTGACTTCATCTCTGCAACATGAAACAATACAACATCTAAACGAATAATTTTAGATGGTGGATGGAGGTAGTCAACAGGAAACCCTGGACCCGGGTTTCGTGCTACTTGGCACTCGTCAGCAAGGTGTACCTGTAATCTTGAGGGAACTGATGCTCCCTGGCGGATTCGATCTCGTGTCACCCAGCTTCACAGTCAGAGACGTTACCACTGAGCTATCCGAGCCGTGACTAACCTCCTGTAGGACTGAGATGTAATAAGGACTAGACAAGCATGACATTGATCACCACCCAGTGAACAATCAATGAATATTAAGCTTACGACTCCTTATGGATAGATACACAATATGAACATGGTGACAATAAATTGCAAGTTCAAAACTCATTTGACATATATCAATTTGGACTACTCAGTAATGGTATTAAAAAACCTCACATATGTAATGTAGTTCAAGACTCAAAGATGGCTTATTGATTGAGACATTTAACTTTCAACCAAAAAAGTTATATGTTTGAACCCAGCTCAACAGATTTCCGTCTAGGAAACCGGGTAATATTGTGTTACTAGTCCTCAAAATTGGGATGTAACTAAAAGTCAACTACGCAAATCTGTACCCAGCAAATAGATTAATTCAGCTATACTATTGATTGATTGATTAGCTAGGCCAATATACAATAACAACACTTAATAAATTGAAAACCCGATAAGAACGTATGAAGTTGACTTATATGCTTAGAAAACCAAATTCAATCAAATATACAATTGTTTAAAAAGTATCAGATGAATGGTGGAGTAATTGATGATAAAGATTCGGAACCTCACATCAATTGATTTAGTCTAGCTGATCGATGAAAAGTGACTTTAATAAATCCGACTTATTTGTACTTTACTAGTATTCGGTCATCGATGTCTTGAAAACAACGCTTGCATATGAGATTAAATGCAGAATACTAAGTGAAGCTATAGAACCGGCTGACAAAGTCGTAAATGTTAATCAAATTAATTGTTCTGAAATATATATTACATACACTTAATCACCACTTACCACGACGTGCGATTTTTGCTGGTATAGATGCAGGTTGGAAAGATTGATGCTGACAAACTGAAATATGATATCAGTTCATGAAATTAATGACTTTTGGACTGAACCGAGTTTATAAGTGAAGACTACTTGATTGAAGTCCGCTTGATTACAATGGCCAATAGTTGGAGAGTCTATGTGACATGGCTTGAAATCGGTCCAAATGGCATAGATACATTCACCACATGCCTTCAGATATTTAGTTTCTAAACTAAACTGTGCTTTTTTTATTCTAAGAATTCCTTCTTTCTTTTCGAAACATATTGTCAATTCCTAACTTTCTCTACTAATACTAC
The DNA here is from genome assembly GCA_944470375.2 of Schistosoma guineensis. Lineage (NCBI taxonomy): Eukaryota > Metazoa > Platyhelminthes > Trematoda > Strigeidida > Schistosomatidae > Schistosoma > Schistosoma guineensis. Next base: position 17,248,256 of record OX103893.1, read on the forward strand.
TACCATTAATATTGTTACTAATTCTACTACTTCAGGATATGTCTCGATAAATTCATATCACTATTGTGTAGTCACTTTAATATATGTACCATGTTCAACGATGCTCCAAATTGGATTAACTGACTAAGCTAACAGGCTGTCAGTTTTCATACCTTGTAATATGAACGGAAACACACAAAATACACTCACCTGTTCTTTATCTTTAATTCTACGCCATGGTAATTGACCTGATGCGAATTCAACAAGCACGTAAAACATTGACCATAAATCATCATGTCGACCCATTTCACGATTCATATGAGCATTACGCGATGCATAACGTACTGTTCCACGAAAACCAGCTACTGGACGTGCAGGTCTAACATCTCCCTTAGGTGTTGTATATTGACGAGCTAAGCCAAAATCTAGCATATAAATTGTTCGACAGTTTGTCGGTAATCTACCAACAGCAAAATTTGAAGGTTTAATATCACGATGTAAAAATCCAGCATCATGAATAGCCTCGATAGCGCTTAAAATTTGTAAACTTAAACGTATTATTGTGGATGTGGAGAATATTCCACGGGGCATACTACGTCGTAAGTCTGCGAGATTTCGGCCCTAAAAAAGGCGAAACATAGGTACGAATGAGTTCACTTTCATCCATATTAGGCATTCAGTTAAATATAAATTACAGTTCAAATCAGTATAATTAAAACGACTCATGAATACAAATCTTAAAATATATTGAAAAATATTCATGTTAGTAGGACAGAGTGATGAATATTTAATGTTCAGAATAGAATATGCAGAGTCATCCGATTTTTAGCCAATCGGCACTGTGCTAAAGCACGAATCAAGAAGGAATTAGGAGACTGCCATATACATTCTGCATATACTATAACGTTTTTACTACACTATCTCTTGCTTGCATATGATCAATCCAAGTGTTTCATACTTGTCTGCCGACTAAAATCACCAAGAGATGCTGATACTCGTAAAATCTTCCTGAATAAAGTTGAACAAGACTAACGGTAATGCCACAAACAGTGACTGTGGGATACCAACGACTAATAAGTTTGATAAACGTGGAACAAGACACAGTAATGTTGCAGTAACTAGGATAATTCAATGAAGTATAATCTATTGTGGATTCAAAACGATTAATTAATTAATTAATTGAACAAGTTTTCCTCCGGACACATACCGAGAAAATTATAACTTGAATAAGATTTTGTGACGAAATGGAGACAAAAGTGGTATTATTATTATCACTATTATTACTATTAGTAGTACTATTAGCGTTAGTAACGATGATTATTTTACCATATTTATTAACTGAACAGCTATTGTACCAAGAACTTGTAATGACAAGGTTAATTCCGAAATACTTTTAAAAGACGTTTCGATAATTCACTAAGTGAATATCCTATTTATAAAGTAAACATTAAATGACAAATGTCACATAATAATGCATAGCATTACCATATATAAATAGAAGAAAATCCAAAAACATAAATCACACAAGTCAATACAATTCAATGAAGAGAAGTAACCCAGAAATTAGGGTGTTTGGCATAAGGCTACTACTTCATCTAATTTAGTTTGAGCAAGTTTACAGTATCACTAGCTTATTCACATATAATGTGTCGCAAAACCAAGTATAAGGATCTATAACATGTAAATTAGTTGAGAGAGAGAAAAAAATTCAATTATTGGGCAAATAAACGTCAATGTATTCAGGATTTAAGTCACAGTGTTTATGTGGAAGTTAATGTAATGATTATTCAAATCGATTTTCGATGTTAATAGGGTTTCAACATACTATTTTAAAGTCCAGTTCACAATAGAAAAAGTTACTGTTCAAAGTTAAATGCATAAATCTTTACAAGTATATAATATAAATCATCATATTTTACAGCATCATTATGTTATAAATTATCACCTTTATTATAGATTGTATAGATTAGCTCACTATTGTGAAAGGTTATTCAAAGCACACTTAGTAATAATAAGGATGATAATAATTACATATTATGAAACATTATTAGGGTTTTACATCATTAAGACATAGACGCTAAGGATAGACACAATTCCTTTTTGTAAAAACTATACATTATTGACCTAATTTGACAATAATAATAATAATAATTAGACAGATATTTACTTTATTAAAAAGAGATAAATGAAGATATGTAAAAATGACTGTGTTTTCTTCTTGAAAGAAAGAAATATAAACTGGCAGTGAAAGGAATTTTAACTTAAAATATACAATTAAAGTTAGTTAGTTAGTCAAATACAATATACAATCTGAAACATGTTGATTAGTTCAATCTACTACATCACAATAGAATAGTGAGATGATTTAGTATGAGTAATTACAGGAGAAATAGTAGTTAGTGATAGTATAAAACAACACAATTTGTGAAGAATGAAGTTATGGCATAACTTAGAAACCTAGAACCTATAAGAAGATAAGCAGTGAAAGTAACTGAGTCACTCAAATCGATTCTGAGTTAAGTGTCCTAAAGTTATCAATCAATGTTCAGTAAAATTAAAAACTCTAACCAAGTAGTTTGCACCTAGCTACATGATTCATTCTAACAGTTACTATTTGTATGAACTGAAGCCATGTTTTGGGTTGGCCGCCGCTAGCCTTCTTTGAGCTTACTTCTATACCAGTCAACATTGACCGTCAAAGTAAACGGTGGTTGAACATACATAATACATGTTTCAAACACAGTTCACAAGGACTAACTATTTCGTCAAACCATTTACCAACCCTTATTCATTTAGTACCCGGTATCTAACCTCAGTAATCTCCACTCAATAGTTCCAGAAAAAATAAGTAATGCTTCGAAGGCGCCTATGAACAGAACATTAGTTACCTACAAATATTCTGTATTTTTCAAGGATACGTTTCACACTCTTAAAGTAAAGAGGAAGAACTGCTGTACGGTATACTTGTCCTTTTGCTGACCATGTCACAACTCAAACCATTAGTTGACCCAAAAATAGTTAATTTATCGATTAAATGTTGAGCAGCAATGTAGAATGTATTAGTTATTGGATAATGGATTCAACTGAATTAAAGATGTATAAATAAACAGACAATAGTCAAGCCCCTGCTAAATACACAAAACACAACCAATAAATATAATTAGTTTGGTTAAACAAATATTTAACAATTGTACGTTTTTGTGATCAACTTAACAACAATATCAACGGAATACTTCGACGACCAATGAATATCAGATGTGAATAAAAAATTCAACTCTTCAAATAACATTTCAAGTTTGGAATAGAATTTTAAACGAATTACAATAGTTATAACTATCTCCTTACATGGGATCAACCACAAGTCATAATAACATAAAACAAAATGTTGACAAAGAAAAATAACAAAAGATAAAACAATAATAGGAAGAAAGTGTAACACTAAATGGAAAGCATTATCGAGTAACCAATAAATTTTTGATTGAGATCATGAACCGATTGATGTTAGATCACCATGGAAATCCACGATCTCGCCTCGCGGATGCGCACTGCTGAGGAGTCCCACAATAGAACGAAATGGCCGTCTAGTGCTTCCATGTTCTCAATGGTGGTCTAACATCAATCGGTTAATGATCTCAATCATAAACTTAATAATCTCCACAACCCTATTTAGAAAGATTTGGGAAGAGCAAAAAGTACAGACAGACTAGAAAAAATACCTCATCAAAATAACAAAGAATGGAGATGTAAGCAAGTGTGAGAACTCAGCTTCAGAGACATCACACTATGGTCAGTACCAGGAAAGGTTTTCAACAGTGTTACTGAACTGGATGGAAGACTCAGTTGACACCGAACTTCGATATCAACAGGCTGGATTCCGTAAGGATCGGTCGTGCACAGACCAAATCGCAACAATACAGATCATTGTAGAGCAACCAAGTGAATGGAACTCGTAAATATGCATCAACATCTTTGATTATGAGAAAGCACATGAGTGTGAATAGGAGAAGAATATGGAATCTTCTTCGACACTATGGTGAACGTGAGAAAATTGTGAACAACAAACAGAATTCATACGACGGACTACACTGCAAAGTCGTGTGTGGAGGACAACTCACAGATGCATTTGAAGTAAAGACCGGTGTCAGACAATGCTACTTACTATTGCTTTTTCCCTTTCTCCTGGTGGTCGACTGGATTACGAAGAACACATTTCAGGGGAAGCACAGAATACAATAAACAGCTTGCATGAAACTAGATGATTTGAACTTCGCAGACGATCTGGCTCTTCTATCCAATACACAGCAACAAATCCAGGTAAAGAAATCCAGTGTAGCAGTACACCTCAACATCCTCAAATACAACACGGAGAACACCAACTCGACGCACTTGATGGAGAAACTCTGAAAGAGGTCGAAACTTTCACGTACCTGGGTAACATTACTGGTAAACAAGGAGAATCTAATACAGACGTAAAGGCAAGGATAAGCAAAGTAAGGGAACGCATTCCAACAGTTGAAGAACATATGCAACTCAAAACAACGGTCAGCCAACATCAAAGTCAGAATCTTCAATACGAACGTCAAGACAGTTTACTGTACGGAGTTGAAACTTCGAGAACTACTACAACCATCATCAAAAAATACAAGTATTTATAAACAACTGCCTTCGCAAAATACTCAATGTCCGTTGGTCGGATGCCATCAGCAACAGCCTATTGTGTGAGAGAACATACCAAGTTCCAACTGAGGAGGAAATTAAGAAAAGACGTTGGAGGTGGATAGGATATACTTTGAGGAAATCATCGAGCTGCATCACGAGGTAAGTGCTAACATGGAATCCTGAAGTGAGAAAGTAAAGAAGACCAAAGTACACACTGCCGACAATTGGAAGCAGACGTGAAAAGGATGAATAGCAACTAGAAAGGATCGCCAAGAAAATAGTTCGATAGAGAATCCTGATGGGCGGTTTACGCTTCTTCACGAGTGGTAAGAAGCAAAAGTAAATCTACAATCTCAGTCAAATGGTCAGTGACTAATTGACGGGAATTAGTCATATACAACAAATAACTTACGTTTAAAAAGGGAATGTTTTCTGTTTGATCGGTTAACCATGTAAAAGCAATAAATGACAATCAACAAGTGATCATGAAACAAAATAATAAGTATGTAACTACTACTCTACTCTTGTATAGATCAGTAACTTAATCGTTACAGCACTCAGATTTTAAATACTTTAATTACAATTATGAATTATCATCTACAGACTATATTTCTGACAGTTAAGTAGTACCAATAACTTTCATATAAAATGTAGTTAGTTGAGTATGACTTGCTACTTTTTTTTTTACTAAGTTCCAACAATTAAGTAATCCTATAAAAATGTACCTATTTAGTAGTTGTACGAATTAATGATAGCACTTCCTATAAATGACAAACGTTTCGACGATAATCCATCATCATCATCAACAACAACAACAACAACAAGAAATATAACTCAGTAATTGTACACCCTATAAATATATACAAGTTATTTTCAACTAAATTGTAAACTATGAGGATATAATTAACTGATTGTCCAAAATATAGATATATTGTAAAAATGAAACCATATAACCCTATTATAATTAAAATAAAGTGATTGGATTAGTGTAAATTAATGTATTACACCAATAGTGGGATAATAATTACATATTGATTAATACAAATTACACAAGGTTGGAAAAGCAGTACATATATATAACCAATACAAAGATATAACCAAAAAGGAAATACAATTCACTAATTTGTTGTTGTTGTTGTTGTTGTTGTGTGTGTAAACAACATGAATGAATTTCTTTAAACAGAATAATGTTAACCAGTTTATAAGGACGAAGTGGTTGCGAACTTAAACATAGTTTAAACAGTTAACACAACTAACTGGTTATGTATATGTATAAAAGTAAATAAAAGAGAAGATAAAATAAAATTTTAGGGATTTATTAACTATGATTTAACCTATGAAAGCAATAAGAGCTTCATTTTTTTATGTGTAGAAATCTGTACAAACTTGATATGAACATGACAAAAACTGGATAAAAGGTGTTAAACTTAGTATATATATATATATAGGGATCAAATCAACAGAAATTTGTGAAATCGATAACCCTGAGAGAAAAAAAGCCTGTTTTTTCGGTCTCATTTTAAAGAAAAAAAAAAAGATAAGTAAACTTAATTTATGGATAACACTAATGATATGACTGTATGAGAACTTTATTGAAAGACCTAATGAATACCTCTAATTACATTGATTAAATTACATTTGCCTACTAAAGCACAAACTTTAGAAGGACAGGGAAGAGATTAGCAGTTACCTAAATTCAAAATCATTTTAAACTGTTCATCATCCGGAACCTGATAAACATGGAACATAAAACCGAAACTTTTGATAAATAAGAAAGGGGAAGAAATCGAACAAAATGAGTTGGTCATCATTCCATTATTCTATACTTTCTTCTGTATACATTACATGGTAGAACTAAGACTGGCTGATTGTATAATCTATTCGTAATTGACTGATACACTGGTAGTTCCCAATTTTCGACGTATTTACTTTTTATAAAAAAGGATAATACAAGGTCAAAAAACATGCACCATTTTAGATGAATCGATAATGCAGTTAAAAAATAACGCTGGAAATGGTCGTATAATCGATAAGTAAATGTACAGAAATACTATGTTGAAAGAGATAGAGTTTGGTAAGATATAACACCAGGAAAAACTTCCAGTTTAAGATCATTTGACTATTATGAAGAGTGTAACAGGTAGCTAAAACATGATCATCATTACCCCCTATTATGCGTCACATCTGATAACGTCTCAAGCTATTGAGTTGGAGTATTTCTCTACAAATTCAACTACAGAGTATTGATGAACTGATAGATGTCATTTCCAAATAGCTTTCATACTATGACATCGTATAAACTGACTACCTAATTCTCTACTTTTCTTATCTACTCCCATTATTCGGAAATAAAATGAAATGGGAAGCATCTGGAATGACAATTTACAAAATACAAACAGCTCAGTTATTAAAATAGATATTTCAATATTGTAATACGAATTATACGTTAATGGTTACTCTAGAAAAATTACCCAATAATTCTATGGTAGTTATTTTAATGGAATATTTTCTTAAAAACACTATATTTTACACTAACCACTTAGTGATAAATACACACATAATTGAAGATTTTTTATGAAAGTACTATCAACTTGAAAGGAATTTAATTAAGTTCATCATTAAAAGAGGATAATAATTCACATCTGTATCGTTAGTTAAAGTGAAATTAACAAATACCAATACATTTGTTGTAATCTACTGCATTTATTTACCTTTTTACTATAGGGAAACTGATATTAATTTGAGTTCATTAAGATGGAATTGTATTAAACTAATATATAACCAGTAAATATATAAACAGAGATGCATGGTGGCTAATAGTGGAATCTATTACGCGCATCTCGTCCTATTTAGAACGCGTCAGCTGGATATACCTGCATCCCACAGTTCATATTCACTATCGCACTCGAACCCAATACAATTCACAGTAAACACTTTGTCATGAAATTAAAATTCATATCATTATTAGATAATGAATAACAGTTGGCTCAATACAATAATATCTTTTTTATATGGGAAAAAATCCTAGTAATCACATAGATATACTTTGGTAATAAATTTATAAAAACTAAAAGCTGTAAACATTTCTAGGTAGTTAAAAGAAATATCAGAACTGGGACCGATGGTAATTAGCCCAATTTACCACAATTCACATTAGAATGAATGGACATAATAGCATTAATCCCTGTAGGGAACCAAGTAAATGAAATACTGTTTAAAAGGAATAAGTGAAATCGAAAGAAAAAAATAAAGACACGGTCAACTTTAAACTATGTGCACTGATGTCATAAATCACAGTAGTCCCTTAGTTATCGATCAGGAAGTCTTCAGTCCTACTAACATAGTTCAAACCAGCAGTCAGTGATTGTATAAATTAAGCCTTCTCTTAATCAACTCATACATTAGCCAATGTAACAGATTAGGATAAGCGATGGATTGTTGTACTCGAACAAAATACTTTCCAGAATGTTTATTAACCAAACTCAAGATGGATAATAACATAAAGCTTGATAGTCATTAGCGTATGAATACTTAATAAGGATATGATATTCAAAAATAAACCGAATTAGTCTAAATCAATACGTGACATAGCTACACATTATTTATAATTTTTTTTTATAAAGCAGGAAAACTACATTACGAGGTGATGGAGAAGATTTGTAGTTCAGGTGAATGATTTTGATGGAGTTTTGTTCTCTGAGTTGACTAAACCATCCAGCACTACATTACGCACAAAAATAAGTTTCATTAACAAATATGACCAACAAACTTATTAACCAATTATAATGTATGTATAGGCATTGTTTCAAAATTTATCAAAAAGCAAAACTTAACAAACAGAAATCAATGCGATAATTCCATCATCATTCTTCTATAGGTAACAGAATTATAACAATGTGATGAAGAGTTCTTTATTATCAAAAACATTCAGCATTCAGTGAATTTCTGAAGTTGAGATCATGGAAAACCTGAAAGCACTGAATGGCCGTTTCGTCCTATTGTGCACATCCACGATCCCGCCATTCAATGAATTAGCAAAATTCTGATAGAGATTTTATATCTAACAGTAAAAGATCGATTTCTATTCTTGGAACTGATAAACTACAATAACAAGCATCGTGTGATATCATATTCGGAAGAAGTGAATATTTATAAATCAAATATTTATTTATGGGTAATACTTCATATTACTTATTGACTGCATATGTGTACGTGAATAAACATTTGCAAAGTAACCGGAAGTTACTTTCAACACAATAGTTCAACTGGAATTATATAACTATTTTTAACTTATTTGTTGTAATCTAAATACGACTTATTATATGGTAATTTGAGTCATTAGTTAAGTAGTTAAACTGATACAGTTAGTGCTAGATTGAAATTTCTAAGAAATTAGTGACTTACAAAGTGCTTAAAATATTAAACCATAGATCTTGTTAAACGATAATAATTTTTTCCTCACAGCTCTGATCAAATCAAATGGTGCGATAATTTAGCTCTGATGAAAATAACTACAAGCCATATATGCTGTCACTATTACGTTCAACACAAATTATGCATCACACAACAATATGCACTGATATATAATACATAGCAAAGTTAGCATCAAGTGAATTCAGTATTATGTATAGATGTTAATCTCAACCGCAATTAAAGTTATGTTGCGCAATACAAAATTTTTAACAGGACAGACTGGAATTGTGTTGAAAAACGTTGATTGCCCTGTTTTTAGTCAATCAGCAGTGGTGGATAAATGGTGAAGACTCTAGAATCTTCTTGTGTAAAATTATAAAATAGCATTTTCCCTACCAAATATTTATTCTTAGTCAGCTAAGTCCGTTTTAGAATATAACCACGTTTCTGTCCAAACCGTGTCCTGATTTTGGGGACCGGTCGAGTGAGGTAGTATCCGAAAACGCTAAGCAGTAAGAGTAAGAAAGTATCATCAAAAACATTCTAAACGAGAAATCTATTTAGTGTTTGTTTTACTTAGACCTAATAAACACAAAAATATGTTGTCCCTAATCTACGCAACTGAAAGTTTAAAACAATCCAAATAAAATGATTAATCTAGGTTTGAAGAAAAGGAAAGACGCTTGCTTAGATCGATTTTTGATGAAGTAAAAGTTATTTGATGTTAGTCTTTTCCGTAGAAAAAAATTCTGTATAAGTATGGTTAATTAGTTTAATATCATACTGTTGTAAAAGTAATAATGAGTCTTAAAGTGTTACCATTAAATATTTGATTGGTTATTTCACCAGGTGCATATTTGTGTGCTTGGCTTTGGAGTCACACTTCTCTAAATGTGAGGGCTAGTGATACTGCTCTATTGCCCAGGCCGAAATAAGTGAAGAGGAGTTTGGACATGAGACTTAGTGGCTGAAAACCGTAGAAGATGAGCCACCACTCCATGACCATTAAATGAAGGCTAATAGGCTATCTTTCAAGAAAAAGACATTCATTGATATAAAGAAGCTTTCATAGCAAAATACCAGTTCACACAAACAGCTTAGTAAAGAAAAAGTGAATAAATTATCGGAAAATAGTATAATACTTGGCTCAATATCAAGTATAATACAAATAAACAACCTCAGGAGAAACGTTTTTACACTATAACCCAATCTAATTATTAGTGGTAATATGATCAGGAAATTTCAAGTCATTTCAGGAACCATTAAACCAATCCACCTCTAATAAACCCTTAACGAGCGAGAAAAAATATCGAAATTCACCAAATAGAATAAAAAGCGTGGATAGTTATTAAAAGAACTTAATAATTTACTCTTCTGCAACTGTACACCTTGAAAAAACTAGAGTATTATTAAATGGATATGTAGACCCCGAACGACAGTAGATATTTTGCTGTTAATGAACAAACTAGTAGCGAATGAGGTATTCTTATGAAAGACGCTGTACGTATGATATAATAAAAATAAGTCATTTAAATAAAACACTGAATTGATTTTGGTGACAATGGAAAACGTCAAGTTTGTGGTAATAGGTGACTCAAATTACTAAATTATGGGATTTGTTTAGCGGAACGGATATGACAGTTTATTATTATTATTATTATTATTATTATTATTATTATTATTATTATTATTTGAGCACATAGATATTGGTACAAAGAGGCACCAAATAAACAATAACGAACAGATTACTGTAAGGTAGTGTAATTAATAATAATAATAATAATAATGGGGGAGATCGAAAGGAACAACCAGAAAGAATTTTTCAGTTAAAGCAGTTACGGTCACTTTTTACGAAGAAAGTAAAAGAAGGTCACAACAGGATCGCCATTGGTTTCTATTTTGAGCCATATCTGATAACGTCTCTAGCCACTGTGTCGCAACATCTCTCGGACCCCAACCAGGGAGTCGTGAAGGACCAACAGAAGCCAGTCCTTTGCAGCTTTCTTTCATGCCACGACACCATGTCATATACTGACCACCTCTCCGCTTTTTCCAACCAGTTCCAGAGTCGGCAAATAATGCATGACGTGGAATTCTCTGAGACGACGTTCGTGGAACATGTCCAAGCCACCGAAGTCGATGTTTCAAGACTGTGACACCAATTGGATTATCGTCTCTGTGCCCGAACACACGATGCCGAACCTCTGCATTACTGACATGGTGTTGCCACTGGATGTCAGCAATCCTTCGGAGACAGCGATGATCGAACACAGAGAGTCGTCTAACGTCCTCAACTCGGAGAGGCCAGGTTTCACAAGCTTAGAGCAAAACTGCTCTCACCGACGCGTTGTAGATCCGACCTTTTACAACCAGACTAACATCACGAAGGCACCAAAGGTGGCCCAGATTGGCATACGCCGTTCTGGCTTGCACTATACGTGCATTGATCTCATCACTCACACCCCCACCAGCACTTATGCAGCTACCTAGATAAGATACACGAACTTCTCGACTACGTCTATCTGCTTACCATCCAGGGTGAGTACAGGATTGGAATCCTGCCAGTCTTGTAGAAGTACTTTGCACTTCGAAGGTGCAAAGCACATACCATACCTACGGACACTGATTGCAAACTGATTAAGTGAGGATTGCATGGCTTGGGCATTATCGTGCAGTAAGACAATATCGTCCGCATACTCAAGGTCGAGAAGTCTTTCTCCAGGCAACAGATCCACACCACCATTACTTACATTCATCAGAGCTGTTTCCAGAATGTCATCGATGGCAAAGTTGAAGAGGAATGGTGAGATTGGGCAACCCTGCCTAACCCCACTGCTCGAATGGAACAATGGAGAAAGGTGGTTGTATGCCCTCACTCTGCCTGAGGTGTTTGTATGTGGGGCTTTTAGGATGTTAATAAACTTTTCAGGCACACCCTTCTTCATTAGACAATCCCAGAGAACAGTCCTGTCCAACGAATCGAAGGCAGCCCTGGTGTCAAGAAACACAGGTTGTAAGCAGCTGACGAGAACCAACGAAATAAAAATGAATTCATGCTATTCTGCTAGAATGTTTGTTCTTGCTCTTTTCAAAATGATAAAGGGAACTATGTGTATGAAACACTACGATTGTTAACCTTTGAAAAGTATGGCGGTGTCCTAAAATTTGGCGGAGGGTGACGATATGATCAATACATCCTCTACCAGAACGAAACGCAGCCTGCTCCTCGCGAGTCAATCTTTCTCGGGTTTTGAACAACCTACGAAGTATGACGGAAGCCAATAGCTTGGACGCAATCGGAAGTAGACTTATCCCCCGATAGTTGTTACAGGAACGAAGTGAACCCTTTTTAAAGATAGGGACAACTATCGATTCATTCCATGATGTTGGTACACTCTCTAGCTCCCAAACCTTTGTAAACAACGTCGTCAGTTCCTTAGTCAGAAAGTCAACACCATCTTTAAAAAGAGCCAGAGGTAAGTCATCTGGGCCAGGTGATTTGTAGCGTTTCAAGAGTTGGAGTTCCTTGCGGACTCAGTCGTCACAGGCCATGGAGGGCAGAATACTACGCTCGCTTCGATCAGAACTCAGACATTTCACTTTCACTTGATAGCACTCATTTTTATTATTATTACTTTTCTATATACTACATCATTTACCTACCTCTGTTCTCGCTTCATGTATCCCTGTTTCTCAACTCATGGTGCAGATCGCCCATGATGGAAACTCTATTCTATCTAAACGTTCTCGAGTCACTGCCTGGTCGAAAGTTGAATGCTACCACCAAATACGAAAACTGAAACAGTTTTCTGAAACCACGTACACCATTCAAGCTAGCTCCCTTCAACGTTCGCACACCAATGCACATCGGACAACAGATAGGGCTGGCTATGTCTTTAGAAAGTCTTAATATCAACGTTTTTTGTCTATCCGAAACCCGTATTCAAGACTTTAGTGAAGTACTACGAATTTGCTCTCCATCTGTCGCTTCAAAAGGCTTGTTTCACGTGCGCCTATCCGGGGACCCTGTGGTATGTTCGTCCGGTTTTGCTGGTGTTAGTGTTGCACCAAGCGCTAGAGCTGAGGCAGCGCCAATCGACCGGATCCCCATTAACAGTCGGTTGTACTGTTAGATTAGAAAGTTCCATCAAAGTAAGGAGAAATCGATGTGAGAAGCGATTTCTTTTCATCATCTCCACCTATGCTCCAACAGATTGCAGTCCAGGTACGATCAAGGATGAATTTGACCACCAGTTATCTGTTCTTCTCCAGAAAGTGCGTTCGACAGATATTGTAGTACCAGCCAGAGACTTGAATGCTCGGATCGGGTGTCTAGGTACAGAAGAGAGTCGTTTAGGTGGCCGATCCTGAGGGAACAAATGACGTGTGAATCAATCATTGGTCACTGACTACCATGGGACTGCATCGCCTAACATTGCTCCACTGCTTTTTGGATCAGACCTTTAGGTCGAAGGCTCCGAGCGTGGTCCCCGAAGTACACCACCTGTCTCGGTCTGGGCACCTGAGTATCACAGTCCACACACAAATCAAGTGACGTATGGTGCATATGTATCCGGTGCCCCTTTATGCCAATATTTGCGTTCAAATAAATAAGTAAATAAATGAACATCTAGTAATATCAAAGTCGGGAAACAAAAAATTAATTCTTGAATACACAAGTTTGTCTTCTACATTGCAAGTCAACTTTATTTTCTTCAGTGAGGGGTAGTACCTTAAACCAATACTTTGTTTAGCTTGACACCATACTACAATCAGTTTTAAGTTGGTCTACACTCTGTCTTCTCTTAAACTATGGGATTAAAACCACTTCATATCTATCTTTCTATGAACTAATTCCTTCTTCCTGTACTATGTCCTTATATGCAATCTTTCTTTTATATATTACCACCACTGAATTAACTACTTCTATGAATCCCGTGTTCATCTTGTTGTGCTAATGAGGTATGGCAACTTGGACTGATGTACATATGTACCTGGTCCCACGTAACCGACTGACTGGTCTTGGGATAACGACAAAAGCTTAGGTGATCACTTTAGAATGTAGTGCTAAGATATGCCACTAAGTTGTTAAGGGAATCTAGTAATAAGACAAATATATTATAAAAAATATATTTCTTGTTAAGTTCCATCAGTTTTATGATCTGATTCAAAGTCTACATCGTGTGCATCTGTTCTTAATTCAAAGTGCTCATCTAAGGTTTAAATAAAGACGGGCTAATAGTCCAAATAATTTCTTTGCGTAAAATGAAAATTTTGTTCGACCAGCATGTAAGATTACTACTGTGCACCAAACCTCTTTACATACAATTTTAAACAATATCCTAACTCCTGATCATTCGTGAAATAGATAAGAAACTACTATACTATATTTGACTCAAGTACCAAGACTACCGTAAAGACAGGCAGACGCTTTTCACCACAAAACAGGTTGTGAATAGTTTCAGAAGTTGAAGAATCTCAGTTTTAGTGAAATCTGATAAAACGTATACAGAGTGGTATTAAAATTACTACTTTAGAAAAACCAAAAACCTCATAAATATATAACGGTTCACACTGCAGTCTTTTAATAGTAAATTTATGCGGATTAATGAGACAAAAATAAATTTTAAAAGTACTTCCTAAACATCAATACTGATGCGAAATCAAGGAAAAGACACTGCATGACCCTAAGCATATATTTATACCAACAGCTACAGAGAAACTAAGTAAACCGTCCACACAACGTCAATTGAAATCCAAATGGGAATGTTAGATTGATTTCTTCCGAAGACTAGCATTTCAAAACATTTGCCTAGGCCCACTTCCAAAGGGACTTTCGAAAGCGTATTTGACTGATGTTTACTATATGAATGGCATCAGATCAATAAATCTATGAAAAGTGAGAAAACGACATGGTAGCTGTAATACCGATCATGTGAACCTAGATGAAACGAAATCATACCAGTGAATAGTACTAGTGTAAAAGAACACTTTTTGCGAACAACTTATACAACCATGCAATCATCTCTAGCCAGTAGCACATAATTTCAAGAAAATAATAGCGTAAGTAAGAGACTTACTTGAAGTGACATTACGACATAACTATAACGGTCATTCCTTCCACAACCCAAAAATTTGCACACATGTTCTTTGCCCTGTAGTTTCCTTAAGACTGCGACCTCCATTTTTAGAACTTGCTTGGGTTGTCGTGCTGATTCCAACTTTAAAGCTACTTTTTCTTGTGAACTGACTTCTTGAGCTTCGTATATCTCTCCAAAACCGCCACCTCCAATCTTTTTGATAATACGCCATTTCTCTTTAATTACGTGTCCGGGTAAAACTAAATCACTATCCGATGTAGCTGACGTCATCCCACATCGTTGTTAGTTGGTTCAAATGAAATAATATTGCGTTCCCGCCCCCGTATTCTGCGAAAATTTGAATCTTTAAATATTCAGAACGTCAAATTTGGTATTGAAACCAAAAACAGCAAAAGCGAGCACAAAGTCAATACAAGCAATGTATGAATTTGACATCCAACCAGTTGTCAAAGCTTCATAAGCTCGCGCTGTCAAAATGTATGCTGACATCAGCTGATGAAACAAAATCAGCTTTGAATAAGTACAAAGATTCAGTAAAACTACACACACAGAACTAAAATCTTAAAAATTTTAAAAGCATGGTTATGAAAAGATCTTAATGTACTGGAAGTATTTTCTGACACATACCAAGTGCTAGATGATACTAAAGTGGTTAATAAGTCCACTAAATAAAATATCTAGGGAGTGATGATAAACTATACAGTCTTAAGTGATGCACTTGTCTGACGTTTCACAGTTAACTATCCCCGTAATGTCATGATAAATGATATCTATTGTGAAATGATTCAGCCATCTGCTCGATAGCTGTACTATCCCACTCTTCTGTTTCTACTAACATGAAATTTCATTACGACTATGACTGTCAACTTCGTTAAAAATGGTCCACTAGGCTTATATATGTCGTTCGAGTACAAGGAACAGCCCATGTTCATTGTACAAAGTAATCTGAAGCATTCACTCTGATGGAAAATGTTTTGAGGCAGTACAAGTCAATGAGGAGCTGTGAAGAGAATTTTGAAAACCTCAAATCTATAAGCATCTGGTTCGAGATGGCTTCTAAAAGATTTAGGTGTTTTTATACTTTCTTAATAACGTGTATAAGTTGGAGACTATTATTTCATCAATGAATGAGTCATTCTCTCAGCTGCAATCTGAGCAGAATGAAGCAACACGACACCGACATTTTAAACCTTTGACTTATTTTTAATAACAGAACTGGTATTAGTTATGATTCAATCAAGGAGAAAAACTCGTGGCTTGCGTCTCTACTATTTTATAAGACGATTTACTAGCTGTCCTCAGAGCAATCACATATAACTCAAGGTTTAGTAATACGGAGTGATGTAAAGGAAGTATTCAGTCTTATACAGAAGATTTGCGTTAGAATGTCTGGTAATATTTTCAGAAAATTCTGGTGCACTATATCGTCAAAGAGTGAAAATGAAAAGGAGAATGTCAAGAATTAGGTTACAGTTGTGTCATTTATATTTGGATAGTCGGTTGCCAACGTACGCCTAGGGAGACTAGTCAAATATTTTAAGACAAGGTATACCAAGAGGAGGTTCGTAGTGTCCGATACTAATTCAGGCCCATATAGATTATTCTAGCTTCTGGACAGAGAGATCTATTCACTCATCTCAATCTACAGTTCAACCTTGTCACTTATTTGCTTATTAACTCTGACTGTTTTTGTTCGACCATACATGCACTAGTTACTTACCCTATTCGTCATGTGTCGAATTTACTTTTGTCTATAAATATATATAAATATTGAGTAACGCTTGATTAAATCGAGTTAGCTCACCCTCCTTCTTCACTGCACGTCATTTCGTTTCGCTTCCCTCGCTTAGATTCCTTCTTCGTCTGTTTAAATCAATGAGTGCACGAAATATACATATTCAAAATCTATTCTCGTATTTGACGCAACCACAAGAAGGCGCTTGGTACTTGATAGGACAAGAGGATATTAAAGGCTATCTTGGTAGAAAATCAATCCCGATATAAATTTTGTAACATGAGCCTGGGCAGTAGCAAGCGCAGGAAAACAATCTCAGTATATATGAGTGGCTGACTCGACCCTAACAATGAAGAACCCCAAACAAACAAATGTTTCTCCTCATCAATATGAGTGGATTGAAATCGTCGTCTTCGCAAACGATGCCTCCTGATCAGCAAACTGAATCATAGGCAGTAAAATTGGCAATCAAAACTGAATCCCAACGCAACCAGAAAATGCAAAACGCAGACCAATATTTATCAAAACCGTGTCAACAAACGAAACAGGAATCCCACAAGTTAAATTGTTAAGGGAAGTTCGTTTTCTTGGGGGACCTTTTGTCAAGTTTGTAATAGTGGGACATAGATTGGGTTAGAGCATGCTCAATGCATGATTGAGTTGGTGCACCCTGATTGGTCAATTCTTAGCCAGTCAGCGCTAGTCGATACTTTGGGAACACCCTAGAATCTCATGCAAAAACTATAAATATACTAGCGTTTTTCCTACCATGCTTCTTACTTCCATCTACCCTTGTAATTTGGAATAAAATCTCTTTCCTGTTCGACCGCGTTCTGATTTGGGGACCTGTCGAGTGAACTGGTGTCCAAGAATACTAAGCAATAGGGATAGCTGGGTTGTAATAAGAGAGAATTATAACAGTTTATGACAAACTAGTAACAGTTGTAAGGCTGATTTAATACTACGAAAAGAAAGACAGTCAAATAGCTCTTTCATACCTCAACGTAATTTACCAAAATGGGATATAAAATAGATTTACAATAATAGGTGATACAAACCAAGTCTATGCTCCAAAGCTGTAAATTTATTGTATATGAGTGCTTTTTAGCCGAAGACAAATAAATCCTTTAGTGCACTCGGGTAAATACATGTAGATTTATGTAATAATATACAGAGTAAAACCGGATATTAGTATAAAAATTTGTGCAATAATAATTAAGAATGATGCTATGAAAGTCACAATTAATTTCAAAGGACAATCAGGAATTAAATATGTTTAGAAGGATAGGAAGAGATTAAAAGAATATCTAATGTGTCGGGAGGGGACCTATAATGATATTAATAACAGTAATAATTATAGATGCGAACATAAGCAGGAGTCATTTATTAAGATGAATAGAAATGAAATAAAATATACGTGAAAGTTTTCAAAGTTTACAGACATGTGATGAATGGGATAAGAAGTGTACACACACATATGCACTCACATAAAAACAGTCAAGATTATTAAGCGGATAATTATTAACAAGGTCAAAATGTGACTCAAGTAGAACGAATAGATTGGGCTGTTCGAAAGTTAGAATAAGGTATACAGGCTTAACATAATAACCGACACTACACTTTGACATCCATTTCATTCAAATAGGATGAGGAACAAGAGTCATGCTTATGAAGTCTGATAACGCTTCCTCAACGTGGTTCTGTTCTTCAAACTTACTGGCCCAGTGTATATTTTGTACTTATTACTGATTCATCACCTGTGCACATTGGTGCAGTTTTGGAGCACGAAGGTAGATAATTTATCTGTATTTCACACAAACTTACTGTTGCTGATCAAAGCTATTCAGAAACTCAGCAAGGAGCATCAGCTGTGTTTTGGGTCGTCAAAAGATTTCATAAATATTTTTTCGGAAAGAAATTCACTATGGCTACTGATCATGAACCTTTGAAGTTCATTTACCACCCTGAAAAATCCTTAGATCGTCCCCCATCCACTATGTTTCAACGATGGAGTATTGCTTTGAGTGCCTATAGCTACACGGTTCAGCTCATTGCTGAATATGTAGAATTATGGTCTACTATGGTATTAGTGCTGCTCTAATAATAGACCTAATCCTAAATTTGTAGATTTGTCATGATATAACTGCCTAATCTATAAGATCTTACGTGGAAGTCACACCATCGACTATGCCAACTCACTGTATCGTATCAATTACCAATACGTGATGTAGAACAAGGTTAGGCTAGAGAAAGAACAATATATTTAATATGAATAGAAGATATAAGATAACATTCAGCAGGGACCACGCCTGCATGGCCGAGCCATGCCGTTCTGGAAGCATTTCGTGCCAACAGACGTCGATTGCCACCTGGAATCCACATGCACCCAGATAGGCCATATGAAGCTAGGACCAAACACAAAAGCAAGTTGGAGCTGACCATTCCACTTGTGGACTGTCTAAATGATAAAAAAAACGTGTAAAGGACAGGGCCTACCACCTCGGCAAACCTCATATAGGTGGGCTACCTGTCCATTCACGTAAGGCTCATACAGAAAAACAGGATGAAGCTCACGCGTTCCAAATTGAAAGCATAAACTGCTTATATATGAACGCCGCGAGTCTACCAAACAAACTGGATGAATTACGTGAACTTAGCAACGCTAATAAGGCCCATCTAATAGGAATATCCGAAACCTGGATATCTTCTCAATTCTCGGATCATGAGTTAGCATTACCTGGTATGTCTTTGTTCCGCAATGACAGATAATCAGGATTTGGAGGCGGAGTAGTTGTTTACATACGTTCTTGCTTGGAGGTGCATTAAGTTCATAACCTGGAGTTTAACAATCTTGAGGAATCTATATGGTGTTCTGTAAGATTGTCTAGTACTTCGAGGTGTCTAGTCGGAGTCATTTACAGGAAGCCAACTGCTGACATCGAGTACGATAGTCGCATGCTGGGAGGACTATCCCGCTCTACCCGTCTCGGTTTCACACACATCCTGATTCTAGGGGACTTTAATCTCCATAGAGTCAACTTCGCGGAACACACGTACACTGGAGGCGACAACTCAACTGAAGCTCGGTTCTTCAACCTCATCGATAACTTGGGCTTATATGAAAATGTGAGGTCGGCAACTCGTTGGAGAAACAGTCAGGCACCATCGCGCTTAGACTGTGTATTCACAAACGAAGAATTCCTAGTTGACAACCTCTCAATCCTGGCTCCCCTGGGAAAAAGCGATCATGCCGTCATAGCCTTCAGTTTTGTCAGCAAAACTAAGCTAAGATATCCCAACAATAATTTGCGTTGGAATTTTAAACGGCTGAATGTGCCAGCTCTACATGACTATCTACAACAGGTGGTTTGGGATGTTCACCCTCAACTCGACGTGGACGGTCATTGGGACTTCTTACTGCACACGCTCTTATGAGCTACAAACCATTCAGTTCCTCAAACGGTTCCCAAAAGCTGCAAGCCACCTACAGTAATCAAGAACCATACCCTTCGCCTGCTAAGCCGCAAAAGGCACTGTTGGGCGGAGTACAAACGAACTGATAACGACGGAGCGTATAGACAATATAAACATATAAGGAACATATGCACGAAGGCTATAAGAGAAGACAGGCTTCAGTACCAGACAAAGCTTATGGACAAATTTGCCTCTAACCCTAGAAGCCTATTCCGTTATGCAGCCTCTCTTCGTCAAGCCAAAACAGGAGTTTCTCAACTGCTAGGTCTTAACGGCCCGACCAACAACGATGGCGACGCCGCTAACCTTCTGGCTGAACATTTCTCCCAGACATTTCAACCGACCGACATCAACTCTACTGATGACAGTTTCATCTGCAATTCCACAGGACTTTCCGAAGTAAACCTGAGCGCTGACTTGGTGTTCCGGAAAAAGCAGCACTTAAGATTAGACACTTCTCCTGGCCCGGATGTCGTCCATTCTGACATAATGAGGGAAGCAGCCTCAATCCTGGCAACGCCGCTTAGCGTGATGTTTTCACATTCGCTAAGCCGAGGCAAATTACCGGAAAATTGGAAGTCGGCTCACATCACACCAATTTTCAAAGGAGGTCGACGCGATGAACCTTCAAGTTATCGGCCGGTGGCTCTTCTGTTATTACCTTCAAAACTCATGGAGTCCTTGATATGCGACGGTTTAAACGACTATCTAATGTCCTTAAATTTCTTCTCACCCTAACAGCATGGTTTCAGGAAGGGTTACTCTTGTATAACCAACCTGCTGACTGCGGTTGACAGATGGACAAGCATCCTTGATCGCAAGGGAAAGGTTGATATCATTTACCTTGATTTCTCAAAAGCTTTTGATAAGGTCAACCACTTGTGTCTTACCAATAAGCTCAAACGACTAGGTATCAAACCACCTCTAATCGATTGGCTTACTTCATACCTAAAAAATCGACACTTTAAGGTTAGGGTTAATTTTACTTTATCTCAGGCTATGGAATGTCGTAGTGGAGTCCCCCAGTGCTCAGTACTAGGGCCTCTTCTCTTCTTGATCTACATAAATGATCTACCTCAACAGGTAACGTCAGACATATTACGTATTGCCGACGACGTGAAACTTTGGAGAGAGATACCCAACCAAGAGGATATACAGGCACTTCAGGGGGATCTGACTCGAATCAAAGTTGGGCAGACGATAACGGACTTACCTTTAACACTTCAAAGTGTAAAGTAGTCCATCTGCGACATGTTGCAGACTACAGTTACAACTTAGGAAACTCCTCTCTAGTAGTATCCCACGTCGAAAAAGATTTAGGAGTTATGGTACCCTACAACTTGAAGTTACGCTAACTGTGACAAAAATGCCTTTCGAGCAAACCTTGCACTGGTAACGTTGAAGCGCATTTTTGACCAGTTTGACGGACGAACTTTCCATACAATCTTCAATAGTTTCATCCGTCCCCATTTAGAGTACGGAAACATAGTACTCCCTCTCTCACTCCAAAAGGACAAGGTCACTTTGGAGCGTATCCAACGGCGAGCCACGAAATCAGTTCGAGGACTCAAATCTAAGCCTTACGAAGAACGCCTCCGTTCACTAGACCTTTACCCACTAGAATATAGGCGTCTTAGAGGTGATTTATTAAGGGCTTATAGTATTCTTAACACTTCTGGACATCCTCTTAAACACCTACTTAAGCTTAGTTCGAATAATAACCTAAGGGGTAACACCCAGAAACTGGAAACACAACATAGCAAGACGGAATGTAGACACAACTTCTACCCCTTAAGAGTTGTCAAAATTTGGAATTCGCTACCAGCCGAGCTAGTCCAAACGACTTCTCAGGAGTCCTTCAAGAGGCAACTTGACCTATTCTTAAGGACCAAGGACAGCACCACTATGATTTACCAATTTCTTTTCCTCTTTTATTGTTAACATACCTAGGTTCCTGCCTGGAGGATTTGGTGATCCCCTGCTACTAGACACGGAAGCCTGTTAAGCGAAAGCTTCTTCTATTCCGTCCACAACCATTTGAATTTGAACCATTTGAACTCTAGTCCATTCAATTCATTATTCGCGCCTTCTCCATCGTTAGGTATTTCTCCGCGTTAAATATTGAATATCTGTTTTCTGAATAGTCTTGTGTTCAGCTTTGAAGATTGTGTGGTTATGGTCCAATGCCACTACAAATACGTTCACCATGTTGACTACATTTCTCGACAATCAAGACAGATTTGTTAATACTTCAGACTGTTTGTCAGTACAACCTTTACCGATAAGACGTCCAGATCTTATTAGAGAAACTCGTAGATACTTTTGATGTATACTCGGTGCTATACGGAAAAGTTGAAATGCTAATCTCAAACGTAAATGTCCTGTCATGTTTTTAAAGCGAGATGCGTTGTCCACTACTCCTGATGGTAGTTTGTGTCTAAATGCTCGTGTTGTTATTCTTACTTCATTACGTAAATCTTTCCTTGAAGATCTTAGTAGATTTTAAAGTGTTGAGAAAATGAAGTCCTTGGCAAGGCTCACATGTTGGTGGCCAGAGATAAATGTAGATATATGTCATACAGCAAGTAATTGCGGAAAATGTCATAAGTTGAAAAGTCAGCCTTCGAAGTGGACACCATGACCAGTATCATCCAAGGCCCGGCAAATACTCTGCACCTGTAGTTATTGATTCTTTTTCTAAGTGACCTGTAGTTTTTTTCACAACGTCACCTAATTCCGGCTTCAAAATCCAAGCATTAAGAAAGGTGCTTAGTCAAGGGAGGGTTCCTATAATGTCAGTGACTGATAATGGACCTCATTTTGCTGCCGATCCATACACTACCTTGTAGAGTGGTATAGGGTGCAGATATCTGTTCACTGCTCCCAGGCACTCTTTTTATGTTGGTCATGCAGAAAAGTTTGTCAGGACATTGAAAATTGCCATCGATTCTATTGCCGCTTCAACATTTAATGGACCGGAGAGAGGAGTAGATACATTTCTACTGCATTATGGAAATGCTAAACATTTTGTAACGAAAGAGACTCTATCAAAGATACTAAAAGGAAAGATTCTTCGTCCAAATATGAGGTGTTTGTGGTCGTTAGAAGTTACTTATCATCGTGGAAATGATCTTCGACCGGCCACGAAGATTGTGGTGAAGAATGTCGGAAAACCTATGGTGTGAAATTTATATATCAATGTTATAAGTACACACAACGGGCATGTTGATCAAATACAATTCTACGAACCAGGCGAGTCTTTTTCAATTTCGGGTGTTAATTCTAATACCAGTGAGTAGATTCTATATGGTACAGAGTATACACCCCATACACAGTGAGACAGATACATGATTGACTTAAAAAGAAGACGTACAATCGATTACAAAAACTTGGATTCTAATTTAAGCTGTGACAGTTATAGTACTTGTATGAACTAATGATTCCTTTTTACTTTATGACTGCCTAATTTCGAATTCAAGATACAACGCGTTCATTTGTGCTCACCTAGTTTCATTCGCTGTAAATTGCACTATTTTGATAAATCCTAGTTAGTATAATAATTCAAATACTTTCAAGTGTCACAGTAGACATTTTGTAATTAGGTTTTTCATTATCTGCACTTTTCATCAGTTTTTACACTATGTACAATTATAATTACATGACCGGTTTGGGTGCACACACAACATGACACATGGATTGTCGCTCACAAATGCTCTGCTGCACACATAATCTGTTCAAACTTCTGTACAGGTCGATTTATTTATTTTTTCTAAAATACGTTTTGATCTTGTCATTTACTGACTCATTAACCCCGACTATGCGTGTTGATCGCCTACATTATTCATTACGTGTCTGTAACTTAGTTTTGGTCTGATGATAAATATTGAGTACCGTTTGATCTAGTGGAGTTGGCCCACTTTCCTTCTCAGACCCGCTTTGCCCTCCCCTTTTCGTTTCGTTTCTTTGAATGTCTGTTCAAATCGATGAGTGCATAAAATATACGCATTCAAAAATCTATTCTCATATTTGACTTATTTTTACTCCATAATTCACTTTTGAGATTTAAGTCGATGATTATATATGAGGATTAGAGATATATATATTTCGATGCCAATCAAATTACAATCCAACCAGTCAGATATAGAACCACTAAAAGTTGTCCTAGGTAAGAGATTATCTAGGTCTTCTAGTACCCTACTAATTATAATCCGGTACTGTTTTAAGCTGTTCTTAAGAACTCGGGACAGTACACCATAATAATACAATAAATCCTCACCTATTTCTAGTCGCTTCGTATATCGAGGCCTCTTCATAGTTATTCACTGCTAGTAGACAATATAGTCTAGCGATGATTTGGATAACTTGAAATCAATGTACGGAATATTGGGAATTGTTAACTGGACATCTTACCGTGATTTAATAAACTTAAAGTGGGGTCCCGCTTTTCTCATCGAGTAGTTAGTGACTGGAACGCCTTACCCAAACACGTGGTATTAGCACCATCAGTGAATATTTTAAAAAGAAAGCTGAACCTTCATTGGAAGGCAATCTGTCAAGATTAACACAGGTTCACCAACCTACTATCATTATTACTGAAGACTAAATACTACTCGACGTTCCTGTATTCTGAGAGCAATCTCATCTTGAACATCTCTAAAGAATCTCGCGAGACGTTTTTCTGCTGGAGAAAAACAGGATTTGGGGATGGAGTAGCCTTTTACAAACGATCCTGCCTGGAGGTACATCAAGCTCGCAGACAGAGTTTATCAATCTTGATGAATCCGTATGGTGTTCAGTAAGATTGTCTACCAATTCGAGGTATCCACTTGGGGTCATCTACAGGGAGAACACCGTTAACATCGAATATGGCAGTCGTATGATGGAAGGATTATCCCGCTCTACGCGTCTCGGATTCACTCATATCCTGATTCTAGGGGACTTCAATCTCCCTAGAGTCAATTTCGTGGAATTTACGTATATTGTAGGTGAAAACTCAACTGAAGCTCGGTTCTTCAACCGCATTGAGGATCTGGGATTATCCGAAAATATGAAGTCGGCAACTCGTTGGAGAAACAGTCAGATACCGTCACGTCTAGACTGAATATTTACAAACGAAGAATTCCTAGTTGACAACCTTTCGATCCTGATTCCTCCAGGGAAAAGCGACCACACTTCATCTGCAACTGCACAGGACTTTCCGAAGCGAATCTGAGCGCTGACTTGGTGTTCCGGAAACTGCAGCACCTAAGAAAAGACGCTTCTCCTGGCACAGATATGGTTCATTCTGCTATACTGAGGGAAGCAACCTCAGTCCTGGCAACACAGCTTAGCGTGATGTTCTCACACTAGTCAAGCCGGGGAGAACTACCGGAATTTCTGAAGCTGGCTCACATCACACTAATCTTTATTAGAGGTCGACACTGTGAACCTTCAAGTTGCCGACCGGTGGCTGTTCTCTTTATACCTTCAAAAATCATGGAGTCCCTGATATGAGATGACTATTTACTGTCCTTAAATTTCTTCTCACCCCAACATCATGGTTTCAGGAAGGGTCGCTCTTGTATAATCAACCTGCTGACTACATCCTCGATCGCAAGGGGAAGGTTGGTATCATTTATCTTGATTTCTCAAAGGCTTTTCATAGGGTCAATCATATATGTCTTACCAATAAGTTCAAACCATCGGGTACCAGACCACCTGTAATTGACTGGCTCATTTCATACCTGAAAAATCGACATTTTAAGGTCAGGGTTAACTTATTTGTCTCAGGCTATGGAATGTCCTAGTGGGGTCTCTCAGGGCTCAGTAGTAGGACCCTCTTCTTTTCCTGGTTCATATAAATGGTCTTCCACAAAAAGTGTCGTCTGGCTTATTACGTTTTGCTGATGACGTGAAACTTTGGAGAGAGATACCCAACCAAGAGGATATACAGGCACTTCAGGGGGATCTGACTCGAATCAAAGTTGGGCAGACGATAACGGACTTACCTTTAACACTTCAAAGTGTAAAGTAGTCCATCTGCGACATGTTGCAGACTACAGTTACAACTTAGGAAACTCCTCTCTAGTAGTATCCCACGTCGAAAAAGATTTAGGAGTTATGGTACCCTACAACTTGAAGTTACGCTAACTGTGACAAAAATGCCTTTCGAGCAAACCTTGCACTGGTAACGTTGAAGCGCATTTTTGACCAGTTTGACGGACGAACTTTCCATACAATCTTCAATAGTTTCATCCGTCCCCATTTAGAGTACGGAAACATAGTACTCCCTCTCTCACTCCAAAAGGACAAGGTCACTTTGGAGCGTATCCAACGGCGAGCCACGAAATCAGTTCGAGGACTCAAATCTAAGCCTTACGAAGAACGCCTCCGTTCACTAGACCTTTACCCACTAGAATATAGGCGTCTTAGAGGTGATTTATTAAGGGCTTATAGTATTCTTAACACTTCTGGACATCCTCTTAAACACCTACTTAAGCTTAGTTCGAATAATAACCTAAGGGGTAACACCCAGAAACTGGAAACACAACATAGCAAGACGGAATGTAGACACAACTTCTACCCCTTAAGAGTTGTCAAAATTTGGAATTCGCTACCAGCCGAGCTAGTCCAAACGACTTCTCAGGAGTCCTTCAAGAGGCAACTTGACCTATTCTTAAGGACCAAGGACAGCACCACTATGATTTACCAATTTCTTTTCCTCTTTTATTGTTAACATACCTAGGTTCCTGCCTGGAGGATTTGGTGATCCCCTGCTACTAGACACGGAAGCCTGTTAAGCGAAAGCTTCTTCTATTCCGTCCACAACCATTTGAATTTGAACCATTTGAACTCTAGTCCATTCAATTCATTATTCGCGCCTTCTCCATCGTTAGGTATTTCTCCGCGTTAAATATTGAATATCTGTTTTCTGAATAGTCTTGTGTTCAGCTTTGAAGATTGTGTGGTTATGGTCCAATGCCACTACAAATACGTTCACCATGTTGACTACATTTCTCGACAATCAAGACAGATTTGTTAATACTTCAGACTGTTTGTCAGTACAACCTTTACCGATAAGACGTCCAGATCTTATTAGAGAAACTCGTAGATACTTTTGATGTATACTCGGTGCTATACGGAAAAGTTGAAATGCTAATCTCAAACGTAAATGTCCTGTCATGTTTTTAAAGCGAGATGCGTTGTCCACTACTCCTGATGGTAGTTTGTGTCTAAATGCTCGTGTTGTTATTCTTACTTCATTACGTAAATCTTTCCTTGAAGATCTTAGTAGATTTTAAAGTGTTGAGAAAATGAAGTCCTTGGCAAGGCTCACATGTTGGTGGCCAGAGATAAATGTAGATATATGTCATACAGCAAGTAATTGCGGAAAATGTCATAAGTTGAAAAGTCAGCCTTCGAAGTGGACACCATGACCAGTATCATCCAAGGCCCGGCAAATACTCTGCACCTGTAGTTATTGATTCTTTTTCTAAGTGACCTGTAGTTTTTTTCACAACGTCACCTAATTCCGGCTTCAAAATCCAAGCATTAAGAAAGGTGCTTAGTCAAGGGAGGGTTCCTATAATGTCAGTGACTGATAATGGACCTCATTTTGCTGCCGATCCATACACTACCTTGTAGAGTGGTATAGGGTGCAGATATCTGTTCACTGCTCCCAGGCACTCTTTTTATGTTGGTCATGCAGAAAAGTTTGTCAGGACATTGAAAATTGCCATCGATTCTATTGCCGCTTCAACATTTAATGGACCGGAGAGAGGAGTAGATACATTTCTACTGCATTATGGAAATGCTAAACATTTTGTAACGAAAGAGACTCTATCAAAGATACTAAAAGGAAAGATTCTTCGTCCAAATATGAGGTGTTTGTGGTCGTTAGAAGTTACTTATCATCGTGGAAATGATCTTCGACCGGCCACGAAGATTGTGGTGAAGAATGTCGGAAAACCTATGGTGTGAAATTTATATATCAATGTTATAAGTACACACAACGGGCATGTTGATCAAATACAATTCTACGAACCAGGCGAGTCTTTTTCAATTTCGGGTGTTAATTCTAATACCAGTGAGTAGATTCTATATGGTACAGAGTATACACCCCATACACAGTGAGACAGATACATGATTGACTTAAAAAGAAGACGTACAATCGATTACAAAAACTTGGATTCTAATTTAAGCTGTGACAGTTATAGTACTTGTATGAACTAATGATTCCTTTTTACTTTATGACTGCCTAATTTCGAATTCAAGATACAACGCGTTCATTTGTGCTCACCTAGTTTCATTCGCTGTAAATTGCACTATTTTGATAAATCCTAGTTAGTATAATAATTCAAATACTTTCAAGTGTCACAGTAGACATTTTGTAATTAGGTTTTTCATTATCTGCACTTTTCATCAGTTTTTACACTATGTACAATTATAATTACATGACCGGTTTGGGTGCACACACAACATGACACATGGATTGTCGCTCACAAATGCTCTGCTGCACACATAATCTGTTCAAACTTCTGTACAGGTCGATTTATTTATTTTTTCTAAAATACGTTTTGATCTTGTCATTTACTGACTCATTAACCCCGACTATGCGTGTTGATCGCCTACATTATTCATTACGTGTCTGTAACTTAGTTTTGGTCTGATGATAAATATTGAGTACCGTTTGATCTAGTGGAGTTGGCCCACTTTCCTTCTCAGACCCGCTTTGCCCTCCCCTTTTCGTTTCGTTTCTTTGAATGTCTGTTCAAATCGATGAGTGCATAAAATATACGCATTCAAAAATCTATTCTCATATTTGACTTATTTTTACTCCATAATTCACTTTTGAGATTTAAGTCGATGATTATATATGAGGATTAGAGATATATATATTTCGATGCCAATCAAATTACAATCCAACCAGTCAGATATAGAACCACTAAAAGTTGTCCTAGGTAAGAGATTATCTAGGTCTTCTAGTACCCTACTAATTATAATCCGGTACTGTTTTAAGCTGTTCTTAAGAACTCGGGACAGTACACCATAATAATACAATAAATCCTCACCTATTTCTAGTCGCTTCGTATATCGAGGCCTCTTCATAGTTATTCACTGCTAGTAGACAATATAGTCTAGCGATGATTTGGATAACTTGAAATCAATGTACGGAATATTGGGAATTGTTAACTGGACATCTTACCGTGATTTAATAAACTTAAAGTGGGGTCCCGCTTTTCTCATCGAGTAGTTAGTGACTGGAACGCCTTACCCAAACACGTGGTATTAGCACCATCAGTGAATATTTTAAAAAGAAAGCTGAACCTTCATTGGAAGGCAATCTGTCAAGATTAACACAGGTTCACCAACCTACTATCATTATTACTGAAGACTAAATACTACTCGACGTTCCTGTATTCTGAGAGCAATCTCATCTTGAACATCTCTAAAGAATCTCGCGAGACGTTTTTCTGCTGGAGAAAAACAGGATTTGGGGATGGAGTAGCCTTTTACAAACGATCCTGCCTGGAGGTACATCAAGCTCGCAGACAGAGTTTATCAATCTTGATGAATCCGTATGGTGTTCAGTAAGATTGTCTACCAATTCGAGGTATCCACTTGGGGTCATCTACAGGGAGAACACCGTTAACATCGAATATGGCAGTCGTATGATGGAAGGATTATCCCGCTCTACGCGTCTCGGATTCACTCATATCCTGATTCTAGGGGACTTCAATCTCCCTAGAGTCAATTTCGTGGAATTTACGTATATTGTAGGTGAAAACTCAACTGAAGCTCGGTTCTTCAACCGCATTGAGGATCTGGGATTATCCGAAAATATGAAGTCGGCAACTCGTTGGAGAAACAGTCAGATACCGTCACGTCTAGACTGAATATTTACAAACGAAGAATTCCTAGTTGACAACCTTTCGATCCTGATTCCTCCAGGGAAAAGCGACCACACTTCATCTGCAACTGCACAGGACTTTCCGAAGCGAATCTGAGCGCTGACTTGGTGTTCCGGAAACTGCAGCACCTAAGAAAAGACGCTTCTCCTGGCACAGATATGGTTCATTCTGCTATACTGAGGGAAGCAACCTCAGTCCTGGCAACACAGCTTAGCGTGATGTTCTCACACTAGTCAAGCCGGGGAGAACTACCGGAATTTCTGAAGCTGGCTCACATCACACTAATCTTTATTAGAGGTCGACACTGTGAACCTTCAAGTTGCCGACCGGTGGCTGTTCTCTTTATACCTTCAAAAATCATGGAGTCCCTGATATGAGATGACTATTTACTGTCCTTAAATTTCTTCTCACCCCAACATCATGGTTTCAGGAAGGGTCGCTCTTGTATAATCAACCTGCTGACTACATCCTCGATCGCAAGGGGAAGGTTGGTATCATTTATCTTGATTTCTCAAAGGCTTTTCATAGGGTCAATCATATATGTCTTACCAATAAGTTCAAACCATCGGGTACCAGACCACCTGTAATTGACTGGCTCATTTCATACCTGAAAAATCGACATTTTAAGGTCAGGGTTAACTTATTTGTCTCAGGCTATGGAATGTCCTAGTGGGGTCTCTCAGGGCTCAGTAGTAGGACCCTCTTCTTTTCCTGGTTCATATAAATGGTCTTCCACAAAAAGTGTCGTCTGGCTTATTACGTTTTGCTGATGACGTGAAACTTTGGAGAGAGATACCCAACCAAGAGGATATACAGGCACTTCAGGGGGATCTGACTCGAATCAAAGTTGGGCAGACGATAACGGACTTACCTTTAACACTTCAAAGTGTAAAGTAGTCCATCTGCGACATGTTGCAGACTACAGTTACAACTTAGGAAACTCCTCTCTAGTAGTATCCCACGTCGAAAAAGATTTAGGAGTTATGGTACCCTACAACTTGAAGTTACGCTAACTGTGACAAAAATGCCTTTCGAGCAAACCTTGCACTGGTAACGTTGAAGCGCATTTTTGACCAGTTTGTCGGGAGGACTTTCCATATAATCTTCACCAGTTTTATTCGTCCCCATTTACAGTACGGATACACAGTATTTCCTCCCTTACTCTAAAACGACAAGGACACTCTGGAGCGTATCCAACGGCCAGCCATAAAATCAGTTCGGGGACTCAAATTTAAACCTTATGAAGGGCGCCTCCAATCATTTAACCTTCACCCATTAGAGTATAAACGTCTTGAAGGTGACTTTCTGACGGCTTACAGTACCCTTAACACTTCTGTACATACCCTTAAACACCTACTTAAGCTTAGTCTTGATAATGTCACAGGTATTCAGTGTTTGACAACGCTTCTACCAGTAACACCTTCTAATATATTTCGTTCCCGCCCAGAGAAATCAAAAGACAGAGTCGAGGAGGTCAGAAGAGTATATTTGGCGATGACCAATATATCGGAATTCTCTGATCTAATCTGGCTAGCGATTGCGGTTGATGTTGAGCACGGCGTTACCACACGTGATCTGGTGCGGATGCATGACCGAGAGCCTTCAGCTAGATGAGTCCACTAAAACATATAGTCAGCATCCGATGTCGAAAACTTAGTGCTATTTATTTTGGCGATTTATTTACCGCTACAGATCACTCTCCCCCTAGTGGGGCAGTGACGACCCTAAGACGTGGCCAGCCAGAAGTTTAAACCCAACGAGTTTGTCGTTGGTAAACACTCTTCTGATAGCTTACTAAATTTAGCAGCGTCTGGTCGTCTTTCCTTACTATATGGGACGGAGGTACAACATAGTAAAAAAATAAAATGTACAATGAAAATTTCGGATTCTCATAAACGTCATCGTTCTTTTCCAGCCGTCCTGGAAAAGAAAAAAGAAAATGTAAGTGCATTTCGAAATACACTCGTATGTGCGTAAAAACACAATGTCGGCGTAAAAAATAATGGAAAATAAACTCATGAACACGTAATAGCGTTAAAAAAATTGTTTTTTTTTGTTTTTTTTTAAATAGAAATAAAAATATATAAGCATATTAAAATTGTTTTTTTTTTTAAAAATAATATAAAATGTCGAGAAGTGCCTTACGTGCAATAGTCGTTTAAATGTTCTGGAAATCTCACTCTTCTTCCAGAACGCGTCGTTTTAAGTTTATTTTCGGATACTGTCGAAGTATCATCGTGTGTGTTGGTTGTCGGATGAGGTATTATAAGTGTCGGAGTCGTGTCGTTCGATTGTACCGAAGGAAAATCCACGTAGATAGGATTTCCTTCTAAATATGCTGCTTTTAAGCGATCGATGCTGATGCTATCGTTGGTTCCGTTCTTATCGACTATATAGTACTTAAATTCACGTTGAAGAACTTTGAAGGGTCCTTCGTATGCTGATTCGAATGGTCGTCGATGCGAGTCTCGACGAACGAAAACGTGTGTACTATATCGTAAGTCAGGTTGAACGAAAACATCAGTTGATTGAGGTCGAGTGGAAGCAGGTTTAACTGAATGCATTGCGTTTGTAAGCCTGTTCGTGTAGGAGGTTAGATCCATGTTCATTGAAGAGGATGAAGGATCCACGAATTCTCCTGGAAGTCGAAGTGTCGTTCCATAAACGAGTTGAGCCGCAGTGTATCCAATGTCAGCTTTCACTGCATTGCGGATACCTAGTAAGACGAGTGGAAGAGCGTCGGTCCATTGTGAAACGTTTGCAGCTGATAGCGAAGCTTTCAGTTGTCGGTGAAAACGTTCTACCAACTCGTTTGCTTGTGGATGTTAGGCGGTCGTTCGAAGGCGAGTGATTCCTAAAAGTGTGGTCAGACGACGGAAAAGATCGGATTCAAACTGACGTCCGCGGTCTGTAGTGATGGTTGAAGGGCAGCCGAAGTTTGCTACCCATCATTCGACGAAGGTGCGGGCCACTGTTTCAGCAGTGATGTCCTTGATAGGTACTGCTTCTGGCCATCGAGTGAAACGGTCTACGCAGGTTAAGAGATAAGAGTATCCATTTGAATCTGGTAAAGGTCCTACCAAATCCAGATGAACATGGTCGAAACGAGCATCGGGAGTTTTAAACGAGCCTAAGGGACATTTATTGTGTCTGATAACCCTAGATTTTTGGCAGCTTACACAGGAGCGTGCCCACTCCCTCACATCTTTATTCATTCCAGGCCAGCAAAACCTTTCTGCTATAAGCTTGATGGTTGCACGGACACCTGGATGAGAAAGTTTGTGCAATGTGTTGAAGACATTGCGTCGATAATGTTTCGGCACGATTGGGCGATCCCTACCTGTAGATGTGTCACAAAGTAAGGTTTCCTTACCTGTTCCCATCTGTTTGATGGGTAGTTTAAGGGTTGTGGACGATAACTCGTGCTGAAGATCACTGTCTTCTTTTTGAAGCTCGGCGAGTTTAAGAAGGTCGATTCCTTGGAAACTGTTCAAGGAAGTTATGCGAGATAAAGCGTCTGCAACTACATTGTTTGCTCCAGAGATGTGTTGAATATCTGAAGTAAACTGCGAAATGTAGTCCAGTTGTCGAGACTCACGGGGAGAGTACTTGTCAGAAGGAGAGCTTAACGAGAAAGTGAGTGGTTTATGGTCCGTGAAAAGAGTGAATTCACGGCCTTCGATGTAGTGTTGGAAATGCCGTACAGCACAATACATAGCTAGGAGTTCCCTTGTAGTGGCTGTGCTTCGATAATTAATCACCCTCGAACCGTTGTCGTATAATCTTCAGAAGGCAAAAAGAAGCAGCTACTACAGTTTATTTAGTAGATAATTCGGACCAGACAGCAGAGAGGCAAAATGAATGAGCAAGCGAACTACGATTGTAACAGTAGCAGGTAGTTGAGTAGTTGTAGTAGTAGTAGTGAATGGGTGCAAATGTACACATATATATATATGTATAGGAAAATGGATGAGTCAGCGAATAGACTAAGCAGTTAATAATGAAGGTAGCAGAATGAATACATGCGTAGGCGCTAAACAATGTTCAAGCATATGTATTTCATACAAGCATAATAATAAAGATAGTACAACAAGTTGTTATATCATGGATGACTTTGTCCATTAAATAGGTCAACAAAAGGCCTTGACTGAACTAAACTCAATTGCACGTGAGTTACTATAATAGCTCCCCCCTGCAAACAAAGATATATGGAAAAATGTCTGTGTTTGCACAAAAAATAGCAAACTGAGTAGGGTAGTTACAGTCGTTTAAAAAAAATGGTTTGTACAAAATTAAGATGAAGTTAGTGTGTGCTGTACATTTGGTTTGTGCCCGTCCGTGAGGTTATAAAAATAATAGCAATAAATAGAAGGAATGCGGTATTGTTTTACATTTTAAATAAAAATTATACGTGTAAGTGCAGGGGTACATAAGATATGTTGAGTTTTATAGCGTATAACATGAAATTAGTAATGCATGTGTGTACAATGAAGTGGAAGTTATAATTAATATTTAAAATAGTAGAAAATTATTAATAGAAGATTGCAGCGACATAATGTTGGGGCCATCTTACTCTTCGACCAGACTTTGTGGTTACTGGATTCTCTTTGTTTGTGTTCGTCGATGTCGTTGATGATTGGAACTGACGCTTCGATGATTCAATGGTTTTCGCAGTATCTGTATGTACTGGCTGATCGTAGACTTCGATGAAAGCTGGTTTGACTCGGTCGATGCTAATTACATCCGTTTTTCCAGCTTTGTCTACCGTAATAGTTTTGTCGTCTCTTTTAATCACCTTAAATGGACCATCATAGGCCGGTTGTAAGGGACGTTGCACATTATCCCTTCTTATAAACACATGGGTACTGTCACTTAGTTGTTTGGGTATGTACAAACGGCGTTGTTGTTGTCTCGGAAGCGTTATCCTTAGACTACTCATATGCTGCTTAAGACGCTGTACATAGTCCGCTATATCAGTTGAAACGCTTTTACCTGCAGTGAAAAACTCTCCTGGCAGACGTAGTGTGGTTCCATAAACCAACTCTGCTGGGCAGCATTCTATATCTTGTTTGATTGTTGATCTTAAGCTCAACATGGCTAACGGTAGCTTGCTGGCCCAATCGTTATTGCTGATGACAGATGTAAGAGAAGCTTTAAGTTGCCGATGCAATCTCTCTACCATACCATTCGACATCGGATGGTGGGATGTTGTGCGAATTCGTTTGATTCCGAGTAGTTCTGTGAGTTGTTGGAAGAGGCGGCTCTCGAATTGAGCTCCTCTATCGGTTGTAATATTAGTAGGTACACCATAATGGAAAATCCAATGCTCTACTAGGGTTTTTGCGATAGTTTCGGCTGTAATATCTTTTATAGGCACAGCTACAGGCCATCGTGTGAATCTGTCAATGCAAGTGAAAATGTAACTGAAGCCATTCGAAATCGGCAGTGGTCCTATAATATCGATATGTACGTGCTCGAATCTGTTATCGGGATGACGTAAATGACCTACTGCGGGTTTATGGTCTGTATATACTGTGAAAATGGTACCCTCAATCATATGTCGAAAATGTTTTATTGCCAAGTAAATCGCTAGGAGTTCTCTTCCGAAAGTACTATATCTTGTTTGTGTCGGATTCAGTCTTTTCGAAAAAAATGAGAGCGGTTCCCATATGCCATTTACTAATTGTTGTAAAACGGCTCCTACCGCTACTTCTGATGCATCCGTCATAATAGCTAACGGTGTTTCGCTCTTTCGTCTAGTTAGTGTTTCCGTGCCTTAAGGTAACCCTCGTGCTATTGATAGAAGAAACCAGACAAGTAGTGAATAGGTCTTTATTTCGATCTTCGCGCAGTCACAGTGGAGCGTGGGATTATCTGTTCAGACAAACAAAGGCTCTCAACATTCAATATAAGATACTAGGGAATATAACGCTTATACAAAATAAGGAAGTGAATGAATACTTGAACAATACTGTTTTGGCATAAGCTTGGTTGTTTGGGGTCAACTCTTAACCAACCAACCTGAGCTGTTACATTAGCTTCCCCCTAGAATCGACTTCCGTAGGAACGTCGGTTCGATTAACCTAACTATCGAAAACACCTTAGTTCTATTTCTCATCCCA